>PVJN01018445.1:0-38934 GCA_004026805.1 Lasiurus borealis
GACAGACTAGGGCTCAGACCATTAACTCATACACCTAAATTGAGTCCTTCCTGCTATTTCTAACTGTGTGACCTTGGCAAACACACTTTTCCGAGATTCCATTTCCTTATGTGCAGAGTAAGGATAATAATGAATCCTGTTTCTCAGGATTTTTGTGTGAGGATTATATAAACACTAGTAGCCCTGCGCACAAATCCATGGTCAATAGCTCTCCATCCCCTGCCCCGCCCTCCTGTAGCTCCTCTGACCCCCCCCCCCCTTCTCTCCTCTCCCTCATAGCTTGCTGCCCTGCCCCCTCCTGCAGCGTTTTGCAGCCTGCTTGTAGTTCTCAGCCCCAGCCTCCTGCAGATCCGTGATCTGTCGTTACATGGTTGGTCATTACACCTCAAGGTATAACAGATAATTAGCATATTCCTCTTTTAATATATAGGATAGTATTATTTTATAAATAAAGTACCTGCCTACCACATTTTAAAAAGGATTTGTAATTGGTGGCAATATTACTAATAAATAATCCTAAATTGATAATAGGAAAAGGGGAAATTACTGAGAACAATGGGAAGTGAAAATCAGAGCTTGCTCTAAACTTGAGTAAAATCCAAATAATAATGAGTATTATTTATCTTAATCTAATCAATCATTCCTGCCATCTCCGTGCCACTGTTAATGAACTTTCTTAGCCAAGAATGCCCAGCCCAGCCCAAATATTTTTGCTCAATTCTCAAATTGTCCAACTCCCAGCTCAAAAACTACTCTTCATATGCTCCACACCACATTCCCCACAATGAAAAATAGATTTTCCCGTTTCCAGAACACTTCCTGTGAACCTGCTAGATGCTTCATATGATCTTCTATCATAAGCACCTTTTCCCCCATGAAAATTAAAGCTCTGGTACAAAATTATAAATTCGAAAATGCCTCCCAAACTTTTATTTTCCTCCCCTTTCTCACTTTTATGTAGACTGACAGATTAGTTCATAGATATACCATTAAAAAAAAGGAGGGAAAAACCCCAACTGGTAGATTCCTAATGTTTATCAGCGTAAAACCCTCAAATGTATAAATATCTATTTGTATATTAAAGTTTTTTGTGACATAGTCATATGTGAAAGCCACTTCTGGCAATTGGACCTGTCCCTGTGAAATGAATCTGATGAGATGAAAGCATTCAAGTGGAAACTGTGTAAAATTTACTCTGAAAATGTGCTAATACTAGACTGATTTTTTTAAAAAAGAACTAATTGTAAATCTAATTTTGTCCTACTTGATTACAATTATCTTCAAGAAGGTCCTGAGTTCATCCTTTTTGGGATCTCCCAGTTTCTTACGTATAGTAAATGTACATACTGAAAGAATTTCAAATGCTGTCACATTATCAATTCCCTGGTAAAATTAAATCCTCCACCCCAAACCAGAACTGAGGCTCTCTCTACAATTTACCTTCCTCTTCGTCATCTTCGGGAGGAGATGGTATCATTGAGCTCTGCGATCCAGACTGTGGCAGGCGAATCGAGGGGCTGGCTGTAGTTTTCCTCCTCTCTCTTTCCGACTCACTTTCCAAGCACACAACTTCATATAAAGTGTCAGTATTGCTCTTCCTCTCCTTCTGCTTTATCTTGAAGATGAAAAATATTATTTTATTAAGTGGTAAGACTCTTTATTTTTTAAATTGCATACTACTTCTGACTTCATACAGGATGTGAGAATAAAAAAGTATTACTTCAAATAGCTATACTAAAGGTAGCCTTTTCTAGATAGAAAAGTATATGTTTACATTTTAAAACCTTTAGGAAAATAGCATGTTTCAAGCAGGGCTCTAGTTCTGCAATTTTAATTGTTGTCTAAAGATTATATCATCAAACATCTAACCAATATTTAGTAAGTGTGAACTAGAAATTTAACCATTTTGTAGCTGCCAAGTTACTTTAAGGTATTCTTCAATGTTTTCCTTATATAATTCTACATGAAAAAAAATGTTTTAAAATATTCTAAAATAAAGTTTAGAACTAAGAAAGTCCTCTTATTTCCGTGTGTGTGTGTGTGTGTGTGTGTGTGTGTGTGTTTCTACTCCTTCAGCTTAACTGAAAAAGTGTAGGAAACTTTTCTTTAATTGAAAGCAATAACTGTAGGGGTGGGGGAAGGGGAGGGGTAAAGGGAAGAGAGGTGAATGGCAGAAAAGAGACTAACATTATAAACAAAATTTTGGTGACTAAAAATTGGTTTGTAATTTGGTTTTACTTTGAGGCAAACATGTAACAGTTTAAGTAGTCCTAAATTAAAATTCAGAACAGGGAATAGCCCTAACCAGTTTGGCTCGGTGGATAGAGCATCGGCCTACGGACTGAAGAGTCCCAGGTTTGATTCCGGTCAAGGACATGTACCTTGTTTGTGGGCACATCCCCAATAGGAGGTGTGTAGGAGGCAGCTGATCAATGTTTCTCTCTCATCGATGTTTCTAACTCTATCCTTCTCCCTTCCTCTCTGTAAAATAAGTCAGTAAAATATATTTTTTTAAAAAGAATAGGGAATAAAAAAACTTTACCAATACAACATTTAAATATATTAAAATTGCATATTACAGCCAGGTTAAGGAGTTGGAAGGAAAAAAAAGGAGTGGAATACAGAGCAAGAGGACAAGGCAGAACTGTAGGAAAAGACACAGACAACTAGAAAGGTGGTTACACCAAAGAGAAAGACATACGCACATAAAGTAGCAACACAGAAACTGGGGAAAGGGTAAGAAGTCCATTAGGTACAGAAACACCAGGCAGAACAGATTATATCATCTCAATGTGCATTTGGGTTCTTAAGAAAAATTAACCCGTTCCAAGATAATGGCAACATGTCCTTTCAATATCATCCTGAAGCAATGTTCAATACAGAAGTTGGTAAACTTATCTGTAAAGGGCCAAATAGTAAATATTTTAGGCTATGTGGACCAATAGTCTCTGCCACAACCACTCATCTGAGCTATTATGGTGCAAAAGCAGCCAAAGACAGGGAGTGTGGTTGTGTTCTGAAAAAAATTTTACAAAATTTTACAAAAACAAAAGTTTTACAAAAACAAGCACCAAGCCAGATTTGTTTGCAGACTACAGTTTGCAGACTTTTTTTCAACACGTCCACCCAATTTTGACTTAGCTACTTACTATTAATTAAGGACCCAGACTTTGAGAAGTTACATATTATCCTGTAGATTTGTGTCCAGTAGATACGCAAATGATTTTTGTCCAACAGGAAAGATAACCCAAAGGTTACCTACAGCAGCCGTCACCAACCTTTCGGACCTCCGGACTGCCGGTAGTCCACCACTGGTTGGCGACCGCTGACCTACAGGATATTCACCAGTTTTCTTTTTAACTTAACACAATCTTTTTCTAATTCTCTTTTAAAAGGAAGGACTAGATAAACTCAAGTTCCTCAAAACTTAGAACCAGTTTTCCCGTCTGTTTCCCTCATTACTTAATGAACTAAATTAAAATCTTTGGCATTATTTTTAAATTTTATATATAATATATTTTGATAGGAAACAGGATTTACTTTTGTTGTTATAAAATATGAGTTGTGCCAAAACCGGTTTGGCTCAGTGGATAGAGCGTTGGCCTGCAGACTGAAAGGTCCCAAGTTCGATTCCGGTCAAGGGCATGTATCCTGGTAGCGGGCACATCCCCAGTAGGGGGCGTGCAGGAGGCGGCTGATAGATGTCTCTCATCGATGTTTCTAACTTTCTATCCCTCTCCCTTCCTCTCTGTGAAAAATCAATAAAATATGTTAAAAAAAAATTAGTTGTTATCTGAATGAGCTATTAAATAATAGTTAACAGTGGAAGAGCTCTAGAATAGCACGCATTTTCCTATTTTTTATCTTGAGAGCTACAGAGACTTAGTGTATATGTGTGCATGTGGCTATATATATATACACATGCACATATATACACACAGCAAACAGAAATAGGGTTCCAATATAATTATACTAATTACTTGACAATAGGGCATGTGCCACATCATTTAGTCTTATAGGCATCAGTTTATCAATTTATAAATAATGATTTTAGAAAAGATTTTAAAGTCTCTTTGGGAATTAAAATTCCGTATTTCCATAGTTTTAAGAATGCTTAGTTGGCCTTTTATTCACATTATGTCACGGTTGGAAAACCTAGATTTTAGACCAATTTCTTCCTCTTTTAGTAAATGATATCTGAAAGTTTAAATCTAAAAAAGCAATCTTTCTTTCCCTAATATGTTTCTTCTCTAATATGATGGCATCTTAATATAACATTCCCCACAGTTGGGAAGGCTTCCAGGCTAAAAAAGAATTACTGAGTCATCAGATAAATTTAGTAAAAGAAGATTCCATTTATAAACATGCATTTTTTCAAAACATTTCTATGATTGTTTCCCCATACAGCAATAATACATATATATTTCTTAAATTTGGTCTGCTGTTCACTTCTAATGAGAACTGCAAAGTGGCTAAAAAATTTAAATTGCGCCTGGTCAATATGGCTCGGTCGTTGAGCATCGACCCATAAACCAAGAGGTCACCGGTTCTATTCCCGGTCAGGACACATGCCCAGGGATTTCGGGCTTGATCCCCTGTGTGGGGGTGTTCAGGAGGCAGCCAATCGATGATTTTTCTCTCATCAATGTTTCTCTCTCTCCCTCTATCCCTTCCTTGCTCTCTAAAAATCAGTAAAAATTAAAAAATATATATTTTTAAATTATATATTTAGCAAAAAAAAATTTAAGTATGCTTAATTTAAGTAAATACTAAAAATACTCTTACAGAAAGACAAAAACAAACAAACAAAATAAAAACACATCGCAATGGAAAGAGCCCTGATTGAGGCTCCTAGAAAGCTTAGGTATGTATCTTTTTCACACAACATCCCATAAAATCTACTATTTTACATCTATGGATCTATAAAATGAGAATACTGTTTTCACTGGATCACTAAGAAAATCACATAAGACAGAAAAGGTGAAAGTAGCTAGTACAGTGATAACCACAATATATATTAAGATGGCATCAATTAATGGTAGCTGCTAATACTTTTTTCTTTTTCTTTAAGAGAATCTTATTTACTTATTTTTTAATGGAAACATCTTTTTTTAAAAATTAATGATTTTAGAGAGAGGAAGCAGGAGAGGGAGAGAAAGGGGGAAAGGGTACGAGGGAGAAGGTGAGGAGAGAGAGATTTGTTATTCTACTTTACTTACACATTCATTGGTTTAATCTTTGTATGTGCCCTAACCTGGGATAGAACCAACAACCTTGGCCTATCCGGATGATGCTTTAACCAACTTAGCTACCTTCCCAGGGCTAAATTTTATTTATTATTTTGTATAGTTTCAGGTGTACAGGATACTGGTTAAATAATCATTTACAAAGTTCCCCTAATACTTCCAGTACCCAGCACTTTATGAACTCAGGAAAAACTCTCAACACAGCATCCTATATACAATG
Source organism: Lasiurus borealis (assembly GCA_004026805.1). Classification (NCBI taxonomy): domain Eukaryota; kingdom Metazoa; phylum Chordata; class Mammalia; order Chiroptera; family Vespertilionidae; genus Lasiurus; species Lasiurus borealis. The sequence continues at coordinate 5,467 of PVJN01018445.1, forward strand.
AAAATATCTTACTGGAATCAAAGTGACAAATACATTTTTAGATACAGAAGTACATCTGCATTAAAGGAAAAGCTAAAAGAATTTCTATAGGTAGAAGGCAAGTGAGATCAGAGAGAAACTTGGTTCTTCAAGAAATGAAAAGCAACAAAACTGATAAATGGGTAAAAATAAAAAACAAGTTTTCCTCTTAATACATTTAAAATACATATGACCCTAAGTCAGTGGTCGGTAAACTCATTAATCAACAGAGCCAAATATCAACAGTACAATGACTGAAATTTCTTTTGAGAGCCAAATTTTTTAAATTTAAACTTCTTCTAACGCCACTTCTTCAAAATAGACTTGCCCAGGCCTGAGTGTGGAAGAGCCACACTCAAGGGGCCAAAGAGCCGCAGTTTGCCAACTACGGACCTAAGGGATAGGTCAGATTAATGATAAATCAGACTCAAAGTGGTTTCTCCTTTCTTATCTCCTCCCCACCCCCACTCCAATACTTATAGAAAGGTATAGTACCTGCTTTAGTTTCAAAAAGAAATTTTCAGTAGTGCTACGTTTGCTGAAGGGCCAGAATAACCTTTCATTGGGTGAGCAAACCCGGACTTTTGTCTCTAGAAGAAATCGAACAGGCTCCTGTACTTCTGTTATTACCAAATCAACAGCGGTGGTCATAAACAACACTTTATCTAGAGAAAGGGGGGAAAAGCAAATTTAAAAAATGAAAATATATTTGCTCATGTGATTAATGTAAAAGTAATTACTTTTATTATGTACTTTTAAGATATCATTAACTAAGATCTAAAATAACCAGGTAATTTACTGCTTTGAAAATTTATATTCCGTATTGAGAGTTCTTTTCTTGGGTAGATTCTTTAAAAAGGAATTAGTATAGAAGAGCAGTATACACTTCACAGCTTATAAAATGTACTGTCAAACTATTTTACAATAATGTCACATGTCTTCTTTATGCCACTCTCACCAAGGCTAGGGTTTCTCAACTTTTAAAATCTTGGTTAACAATGGCAACTGTTTATATTCTTTATCTATTTACCTATAATGCTATGAATAATAAGAAAAAATGAAGGGGAAAAATGCTCAATAAGAGGAACTAGTTAAGCAAATAATGTTACATTTTCAGGATATAACATTATTATTCAACCTTTAAGTGACTTTTGGTGAAGGTGCACACTTGAAACCTAATGACCAATGTCACCTCAATAAATTAAACAAAAGACATTTGGTAAGAGTATGAAATACCTTGAAAAGGTTATTTATGCACAGAGTATCTGAAAAGCTACACAAGAAACTGGTCACAGTGGTACTCTGTAGAGAGTATGACCCTAGGGAATGTGGTAGATTTTTACTTTTCTCTATATAGAGTGGCTCCCCAAAATGTATACAGACACTTTGAATAATTATAAGGGCAGAGATTAAAATATATTTCATTTTCAAAATTGAGCTATCAGCTACTAAAGTGGGTATACATTTTTTGGGATACCGTGTATATCCTCTGAATTTTTAACTACGTGTGCCTGTATTATCTTCTCCACAAAAGTAAATAAAATTTAGATGCCTGTAAATAAATAAGTACCTAAGTAGAAAAGGAAGCAGGGAAAGGAAAAATAAGTGAGGGAAAAATGATACTTTGTTTACACTTCAAATTTAGTAATAAACTAAAGAACTATTAAAATTCTTTGGTTTCACTAGAATTAGGTAAGCACTGGTTACTTGTCAAATAAGTGGTCCTAAGGTTTGGGTCTCTTCGTGGGACTAAAATTCTGTCCATAATGTTTGCAATCTTCATTACCTTTAGGAGTTTCTTCATTTACAACTTGAAAATGTGGGGATTTTGGATTCCAGCTCCCAGTGATAACGTAAGACTTTCCATCTGAACTTTTGCCCATAGATTCCTAAAGAAAAGAGTAAAACAAGCATTAATGCCAAATTAAGGAAACAACAGCGAACCCCCAATTTGCTGCCGTAAAAAATACACACACACACACACAAAAAGAGAATCAAAGAGTTTTTTTTAATAGAAGTGTCTTTGAATAATTAGTTAAAATTAAAGATGTTCCAATTATTTGTACAATTGTTCCTAAAAACATATACATAAATCCTATCAACCTACATAAACACTAGAAAAATTTATTATCTAAACCTGTATGTTGAATTCTTCTGTCAAGTGAATAATTACTACATACATTTTAGTATTGAAAATATTACATTTAATAGAACTAGGATTAATACTACCTACTTTTATAAAGCTCATGAATAATTTGCAAACAATTCTCTCACAATTTTTCTCCATTGATTCCCATATCAATTCTACATGATAAACAAAAATTATTCACTAATACAGTTAAGAAGCTAGTAAATATCAAGTCAGAAATAAATGTCCATATCTTTATGTCGTTATAGCTTACAAGAACACCTTCCTAAATGTGCTTTAATTTTAAATTCAGATAAGATAAAGTGAAACAATCTATATTGAAGGAATAGTGTAAAACTTAAAAAAAGAAAAAAAGTCCTTACCAAATCTAATAAGTGCATGTCACTATTTCGTACATCTTTTCCTGGGCTAAGGAGAAGACCAAAACACCTGCAAAGAAAGAACTGACATAAATTTGGAAAAAAAGAACATAAAAAAGATGTTTAAAAAATTCTTACTGGTGGAAAAAAGGACACACTAAAATTAACAATAAATTACTACTGCCAAACAATCCCCCTTGCGTCATTAATTCAGATAAGCATAATCTATGTTTGCCTTCTATTATCACATAAAGTAAGCATACTTATGAATGACTTATGAAAGTTTTTTCAAAGTGAATGAAATAGGCCTTAGCCAGGTAGCTCAGTTGGTAAAGAGCATTGTCCTAATATGCCAAGGTTGCAAGTTCAATTCCTGATCGGGGCATTTACAAGAAGCAACCAAAGAATAACTGGAACAACAAATTATCCCCCTCCCCCATCTTCCTCTCTTTCTTTCTCTCTCTAAAAATTGAAAGAAAAATATTTAATTTATAAAAATCAAAGTGAATAACCAAAAGAATTCCCATGGGAATAAAAAATTTGCAAATACTTTTCTTCTTCTCAATGAAGTATAAATTTTTAGAGAAGAAGAAGAGAGGGAAAGTAGGAGGGTCAGAAAGGGAAAAGGGGGAGAAACTGAGAGAGACAAAAAGAAATATCAACAGGCAGCCCACCCAGGGATCAAACGGAAAACCATTTGATATATGCGGACAACACTTCAAACAACTGAGCCACCAGACAGAGTACAAATAATTTTTTTTAATATATTTTATTGATTTTTTACAGAAAGGAAGGGAGAGGGATAGAGTAAGAAACATTGATGAGAGAGAGACATCGATCAGCCGCCTCCTGCACGCCCCCTACTGGGGATGTGCCTGTAACCAAGATAATGCCCTTGACCAGAATCGAACCTGGGACCTTTCAGTCCACAGGCTGATGCTCTATTCACTGAGCCAAACCAGTTTTGGCACAAATACATTTCTGAATACAGTATGTTACTCCACTATATTGATAAAAACTAAAGTTTACATTTAAGCTAAATTTACAAGAAATGCTTACCTTTCAATGGCAAGTTCTTTATTAGTTGTTTGTTGCACATAGATGACAATCTTCTTATCAATTCCTTGGCGTAGTTTAAAGCATTGTCTGTCCTTATCTTTAGGAACTGCACTGTAGAACAACATATTTCATTATTTCAACATATTTCATTATTTTTGCAAAGTATTTTCTTATGAGATATACCAGAACACTTTTTGTTATATTACGAAAACCAGGTTCAAGAAAGAATCACAGATCCTATTCTTCTTTTTTTTGCATTTACTTTTCAAATCATAAAAGGTTTTTCTACACACCTTTACTAAAATTCACCCATTTTTTAACCTCAGTGTTATAAAGCGTCCTTAAATTGGTTATATAAATGTAGAGAAGCTTCAAACTAATTTTATTTCTTCATAGCTACTTTTTAATTTGAGTACTCAGCACTCTCATGTAGCCTTTTATAGTATCTTCTACTATTCTGTTGCCATTAACTTGAAGTTTCCAGTAATAAGACACAATTTAGATGTGCTGCATCTGCCTCTTAATGTGAAAATAACATTACTGTACACTGTATGTAATCCACTAAATCATTTATAAAAGCTAGAAAAACCACCATCCCCTAAAATGTGGCTTTAGTTTTTTCATTTTTGTTCCTGAAAAAATTAAGTATTTATAAACCACCTAGCATCCAACACACAGCTGCTCAAAAAAAGTTACGTTTTCTTTCCTTTCTTTTTAGCCACTGGTTTTGACAAATTATTACTGCCTTATTTTTTTTAAATATGTGAGAAAATATACTTAATCATAGATCCTTTGAATTTCAAATCAAGGTGCCCTCAAAAAATCAGAGATGAAGACGATATGACCAACAGGAAGGTGCTGCCTATCACTTCCTTAGGCAGTGATAAGCTAACTGTAAGCTTATTTAATTCAGGCATACATCATTTTATGCACTGCTTTATTGTGCTTTGCAGATAATGCATTTTGAAGGTTTGTAGCAGCTCTGCAACAAGCAATTCTATCGGCACTTTTTTCCAAAAACATTTGTTTACTTTATATCATGTGTCCCATGTTGGTAACTCTTGAAACATTTCAAATTTTTCGTTATTATCATATTTGTTATGGTGGCCTATGATAAGTAATCTTTGATGTTACTAATGTAATTGTTTTGAGATATCACAAACTGCACCCATATAAGATGGTAAACTTAATCGATAAATATTACGTGTTCTCACTGCTCCACCAACTGGCCATTCCTGTCAGAACTCCCTATTTCCTGAGACACAATACTGAAAGTAGTCCAATTAAGGACCCTCCGGTGGCCTCTAAGTGCTCAAGTAAAAGGAAGAGTCACAATCTCTCACCTTAACTCAAAAGCTCTAAATGATTACACTTAGTGAGAAAGGCATATTGAAAGCAGACAGGCTAACAGCTAGGCCTCTTACACCCAACAACTAGCCAAGTGTCAATGCAAAGGAAACATTTTCAAAAGAAATTAGAAGTGCCCTAACTGGCTCAGGTTCAGTGGACAGAGCGTCAGCCTGCAGAATGAAGGGTCCCAAGTTCAATTCCAGGCATGTGCCTTGATTACGGGCACATCCCCAGTAGGGGGGTGTGCAGGAGGCACCTGATTGATGTTTCTCTCTCATGGGTATTTTTAACTCTCTATCCTCCTCTCCCTTCCTCTGTAAAAAAAATCAATAAAATGTCTTTAAAAAAATTAAAAATGTTACTCCACATGAATGATAAGAAAGCAAAACAGTCTTATTGTTGATACAGAGAACGTTTAGGGGTTCTGGATAAAAGATTAACCAACCACAACATTCCCTTAAGCCAAAGCCTAATCCCAAGCAAGGCCTTAACTTTGTTCAAATCTATAAAGGCTTTATAGGGGTAAGAAAGCTTTAGAAAAAAAGTCTAAAGCCAGCAGAGGTGGATTCATGAGGTTTAAGGAAAGAAGTCATCTTCATAATAATCTCCATAATAAACTGCAAGATGAAGTAGCAAAGGCTGATGTAAAAGCCACAAGTTACCCAGAAGATCTAGCTAAGATAATTAAGGAAGGTAGCTCTACTGATCAACAGATGGTCAATGAAGATGAAACAGCCTTATACTGGAAGAAGGTGCCATCTAAGGCTTTCATAGTTAAAGAACGAGAAATCAATGCCTGGCTTAAAAACTTTAAAGGACAGGCTGACTCTCGTTAGGGGCTAATGCAGCTGATGACTTCAAGTTGAAGCCAATGCTCATTTCCATTCCCAAAACCGTAGGGCCCTTAAGAATTATGCTAGCTCTGGCTAATCTGCCTCATTTGGTTGGAGCATCATCCCATGCACCTAAGGTCACATGTTAGATGCCCACTAAGGGCACATACTCAGGTTGCAGATCCAATCCTCAGTCATGGTGCCTACAGCAGGCAACAGATCGATGTTTCTCTCTCATATCAAAGTTATTCTCTCCCCTCTCAACTTCCTCAGTACCCTATACATAGAACAACAAAACCTAGATAACAACGTATCTGTGAACAACAGAGTTTAATGATTATTTTAAGCCAAGTGTTGAGATCTCCTGCTCAGAAAAAAGATTCAAAATATTACTGGTCACCCAAGAGCTCTGATGGAAATGTGCAATGAGATTAATGTTATTTTCATGCCTATAAACACAACATCGATTCTTTAATTCATGATCAAGGAGTTATTTCAACTTTTAAATGTTATGATTTAAGAAAATACATTTTTTAAGACTATAACCTACCACAGACAGTGATCCCTCTAGTGGATTTGGGCAAAGTATATTAAAAACCTCATGGAAAGGATTCACCATTCTAGATTCATTAATAACATTCATGATTCAAGGGAAGAGACAAAAAATATCAATGTTAACGGGAGTATGAAAAAAGTTAATTACAACCTTCCTGGATGACTTTGAGGGGTTTAAGACTTCAATGGAGAAAATAACTGCAGATGTGATGGAAATAGCAAGATAATTAGTATTAGAAGTGGAGCCTAAAGATGTGGCAGAATTGCTGCAATTTTTTAATAAAACTTTAATCGATAATTGCTTCTTATGGATAAGCAAAGAAAGTAGTTTTTTTGAGATGAAAACTACTCCTGGTGAAGATGCTGTGAATACTGTTGAAATGACAACAAATGATTTAGAATATATATACTATATAAAAGTGTAAGTGACCGCTGGGACGAATGATCGGTCGATCAGTCACTATGATGCACACTGACCACAGGGAGCAGAAGCTCAATGCAGGAGCTGCCCCTGGTGGTCAGTGAACTCCCACAGGGGGAGCGCCACTCAGCCAGAAGCCAGACCCATGGCTGGCGAGCGCAGCTGCAGTGACAGGAGCCTCTCCTGACTCCACCACAGTGCTACCAAGCAGTGGCCGCGGGAGGTGAATGGCCAGCATGCAACGCAGGGCCGGCTCAGGCTCCACCCTGGCTGCCTGCCGCTAGGCACCTGGGGATTGGGTCTAAACTGGCAGTCGGACATCCCCCAAGGGTCCCTTATTGTGAGAGGGCACATGCCAGGCTGAAGGCTTCCTTCAGCCAAGCATGAATCCATGCACCACGCCTCCAGTATTACATAAATACAAAAGCCTAAGCAACAGTTCAACTGGTAGCTATAACGCGTACTGACCACCAGGAGACAGACGGTCCACACACAGGCATGGAACAGACTGATGAATCGCAGATGGAAGGAAGAGATTAACCAAAGATCTTGTATGTAAATGAATTTGTGCACTGGTGGTGTCCCTTGGCCTGGCCTGTGGGGATAGGGATGAAACCGGCAGTTCAACATTCCCCGATGGGTCCCGGAGTGCAAAAGGGATCAGCCAGGCTGAGTAACCCCACTGGTGCACATGCAGCGGGCCTATAGTATTACATAAACTTATGGAAAAGCAGCGGCAGGGTTTGAGAGGACTAACTCCAATTTCAAAACAAGTTCTACTGTGGACAAAATGCTATCAAACAGCATCACATGCTACAGAGAAATTGTTTGTGAAAGGAGGAGTCAATTGATGCAACAGACTTCACTGTTGTCTCATTTTAAGAAATTGCCACAGCCACTCCAACTTCAGCAACCCACAGCCTCATCAAGCAGCAGCCATTAATATCAAGACAATACCCTATACCAGCAAAAGGAATCTGACTCACTAAAGGCTCAGATGATGGTTAGCACTTTTAAACAGCAAAGTATTTTTTAATTAAGATATGTAAAATTTTAAACATGATAGTATACATTTTGACTACAATATAGTACAAACGTAACTTTTATATTCAGCAGTAAACCAAAAATATTATGTGATTTTTATTGCAATATTCAACTTGCCATGATCTGGACTAGAACCCACATATCTCTGAGGCATGTCTGTAAGCTCTACAAAGAATACTAATGATGCAGTTTAAATCAGCTTAAGAAACAAGTTGAAAATATTCCTAAAGTGACATTTTACCAAAATAATCCCCTAATCTCCCACACAACTTTTTCTAGCTCCTCTGTTCTCAAAGGCAAACATCTGCCTATGGTAATTAGCCAATTTGCAACAAGTCTGAATAGTGTCTTATTACTAAACAACTTCAAGAGAATGGCAACAGAACCATCAGAAGACACTGTAAAAAGCCAACTGAGAGCACTGAGTACCTACTCAAACTAAAAAGCGGCTCTGAAGAAATAAAAGTAGTTCAAAACTCCTCTACATTTAAATAGTAACCAATTTAAGAACATTTTATAAGACTGAGATTTTTTTTAAAAATCAAAATCTTAGCAAAGCAATCTAGAAATGACAAACATACATACAGAAAAAATTTTGCATACAAAACTGTTAAATATTTGTGGCTGATAGAATTTTCAACTATAACAATATACATAGGACTCAATTTTCAACTGGCAATAGGAGCACTCATTCTTTGTGGGCAGTGGATGAAATAACATAAATATTCAGTTGACTCTTGACTCTTGTGGGGATTAGAGACACTAAACATCTGCAACCTACAACTTGAGTTGACCCTCTGAATATGTAGATTCCCAAGTATGGATCAAAATACTATTGTTGATTCACAGTTGTTGTATCCATGGATACAAAATCTGGTGAAAAGTACGTAATGCTTATTGAAAAATATCTGTGTATGTGTGGACTCACACAGTTCAAACCCATGTAGTTCAAGGAACAACAGTAATACTATCTCTCAGCAGCATTCAAAATATCAACAATGGAAATAAAGTTATTTTTGGTGCTCTGAGTTTGAAGGACAAGGAAAAACCACATTAATAAGAAAAAGAGTACAGAGTGTAAACAGTGGGAGTTTATTCACTGATCTGAGTATCTAGTTTATATTTATACTAGAGACCCGATGCACGAAGATTCGTGCAAGAATGAGCCTTCCTTCCGGCTGCCAGCGCTGCCGTCGCTCTGGCAGAGCTGATTTTCCGCCTTCTCAGGCTGCCCAGAGGCCCGGAGCTGCTGGGTAGTGTGGAATAACTACGTCCCGCCCCACGCTAGCCACTCAGCACCTGCGTATGCAAACTAATCAGTCATCTCTGTTAAATTAATTTGCATACTCACTCCTGATTGGCTGATGGGCATCACGGAGGTACGGTCACCTTGCATCTTTCTCTTTTATTAGTATAGAAGTGTAGATTTTTGGTCTTGTCACCCTATCATTGAATGGGTTCAACCAGGTAATTTTACATTTAATTCCAATTGTATAAATTAAAAAAAAAAAAATGAGGTCCAGGCTTAACTCCCCTGGGTTTCTTTACATACATACAAAACAAGGACAATATTAAATAGCTAGCCTATCTAATGGGGTTAGATTAAGACAAAAAAGAAGTCATCTGAATGGTATCAATTAAAATGCCCCACCTTCCTAAGGGCTAAAGTGAAAAACATGTTCATAATTTCAATAATTTAAGAATTGTACTTTTTCAAGAATGAAGAGCATTAATCCTTGCCACAGCACTTTGCTTACATTTATGTTATGATAAAACCACATGTTAGAACCATTGGATAAATGGAACTGGGTTTGACAAGTTCAAATCTGACAAAGAAAAGAATACTTTTCAATGATTTCATCACTACTATGTTACACAACCCTATTTTCTACTATAAACTACAAATTCAGAAAAGCTATGCAACAAAACGAGAGCAAAGCCCTAACAAATGTGACAAGCAAATTTGACCATCCAGGAATTTTCTATAAAGCATCTCCTTGGAATTAAGGGGAATAGAAATAGAGATATTTGTACTAGTAATTGTGATCATTCTACCCTGAATATGACTGACTGCAGAAGGAAGTTATTCTAGTGCTTCTCCTCTGAGATATCTTAGAAATCTTTCCCGTTCCTAAGCAGAATTTATAACAGCAGTTATATAAGTAACTTCAATAGAGGAAAACAATGTAGTTAAAACTGCTTTGTTTCTCAAAAAGGAAAAAAATATTACAAAGTTTATAGGGAAGAAATGCATAAAGAAGGAAGCACCATGACACAGTTTTGCTCTGAGAATATAAATAAAGTTAATGAGAAAGCACAGAGCACCATGCCTAATACAGTGCATGAATCAAAGTTGAAGCTGCAGTATACACTAAATTGGCCACCAGATGGCATGACAATTCCAAAATCTTTGAAGGGAGACAAATAGTTATCAGTTTTCCAAATGAATTAATATTAGTGTGCCTTTTGATTTAAACTCAAATATTAAAAGTTAATATTTTCATGTAATTTCACTTTATCCATTTTATGAAGTAGTTATAGAGAAAAGAGACTTCGATATGCAATTATCTATTTTAATCCCTAAAAGCACCAATTTTCTGATAAGGGCTATGGAGAAAAAACCTAATCATTTACAACTATAATATTTTATTTTAAAGTATGAAAGGATCTTACTCGTTTTATAAGTAAGGAAACCATTGCCAGGAAATGTAAAGTAACTTGGAAAAGCTCACACTGTTAATAGTAGCAATAATTAAACTACAACTGTTTTTTCTACTCCAGGGTTCTTTTCACCATTCAAAAAAGTATAATTTTACCTAAAAAGCCAAACCATTTATTTCTGACCTTATATGCAAGGATAGACTTCAGTCGCTACCTCACTTGTCATTCCAATGTGTTCAGATAAACCTTAGTGGTAAAACTTTAGTATTTAGCCTTCAGATCTTTAGATCATTAAAATAGAGCAACCAACCAATATCAAAACCAAAATCAAACCCCTGGCAAAACAAATCCAACTTAGTTTCTGTCATTATCATCTTACTAAAAGAATATAAGAATGGGACATTTCCCCACTTTAATTTTTTTTTTTTATTCTTCAAAGGTTACCTCTGCAAATTTGCTTGTTTTCTTTCCTTTATCACTTACATTAAAAAAACAAACTCCACCTATTAAAGCAATCATTTTATAGTATGAAAATTATATAATCTGACCAGTTTTCTTTGAACTACAGATAATATAGCAGGGTAATACAATTTCAAAAATAAGATAAGATGGTCTAACTGGTTTGGCTCAGTGGATAGAGCATTGGCTTGTGGCCTGAAAGGTTCAATTTCAGTCAAGGGCATGTACCTTGGTTTCAGGTACATCCCCAGTAGGAGGTGTGCAAGAGGCAACTGATTGATGCTTCTTTTCCATCAGTGTTTCTCTCTATCCCTCTCTCTTCCTCTCTGTAAAAAAATCAATAAAATATATTTTAAAAAATAAGATGCCCTACCTAAAATAACCTTTACCACCATCTTCTTTTATTTCTAAAGACACAGATGCCCTACCTAAAATAACCTTTACCATCATCTTCTTTTATTTCTAAAGACACAGATGCCCTACCTAAAATAACCTTTACCATCATCTTCTTTTATTTCTAAAGACACAGAGAAGGTAAAGATGTCACTGTCAGGAGTCTGGGGTGCAGCAGTTGCTGAAAGTGGGGTCTGCTTGGCAGAACGGCGGAAGGCAGTGGCAAAACTGTAGAGTATCCGGCTTACCTACAACCAGACATGTTAGAAAACAGGCTGTTATCACAGGAAATAAAATACTTTTATTAAGACTGAAAGTTACCTACTTTGTCAGGGAGAATTATTCCTGTTTTTCTATTGATTTCCTTTTTATAATTACTCTTTAATTTCAGCTTTATTGAGGAATAACTGACATCAAATTCTAAGATATTTAAAGTGTGCATTATGGTAATTTGTTATATGTACACATTGTGAAAGGATCTGCCCTTTCCCCATTGATGAATTAACACATCCAAGTCATCCCCCTCCCCACCCTTGATGAGAACATTTAAGTTGCATTCTTTTAACAAATTTTAATTGTAAATGCAGTGTTATCACTTACAGTCACCATGATATATATTAGATCCTTGAATTTTATTCATGAAAGGTTGTTCTCATTTACCAGCCTCTCCCTATTTCCCTTAACCCCCAAGCAACCTCTCTTCTCCTGTTTCTATGAGTTTGATTTTGTTATCTAGTTTTCCTACTGACATCTTTTGGTAAATTATCTAATTTTTTATGCCTAAATGCAAGAAATACTAAATGGCCAGTGACAGGTTTTTAAAAAAGAAATCATTGTAAACACTAAAAACCCAATTGAAAAATGATTTTCTAAATTGTTAGAAACTATCTGAATACATTAAAAATAAGTACAAAAGTTAGCTCTAAAATAATCGTTTGCAAATTTGTCATTGCTGGAACCAAGATGTCTATTTAACCCAGTCAAGAAGCAACCAACTGGTCTCCTCTGTCACTCTCAGCAACAAGGTTTTGGTTAACCTGCCTTTTAGCTCATTCATATTTCTGTCCATAAGAATGAACTATGCAAAACACTTGCAGAGAATTTCATTTGGCTTATAAGTGACCATAATAAATACTGCAATCATTTCAACCCAGTGAAGGTACAGGTGAAATTTCATTTGCCAATAGTATTCACTTAAGGACTTACAGCTTCTTGTATTTCACATCGGAAGACATGTATCCTAAAGAGCTCTGCATTGTAATGACTTTCAGTGAAAGCAAAACAGTCACTTTCAGGAGTTCCATCATGCCCTCTGACACAGAAGAGGATTTTGTAGATAGGATAGTTTGCTATTTCAGTGTTTGTCTGAGGATCTAAGAGTCTGTCCAGAAAAAACATATATAAAAAGATTAGAGGGATTATGGACTATTTTCACTACATCTATATTATGATTTGAGACTCATCTTTCTAGCAGGAAGTTCATATAAACCTTTAGTGGAAGTATCTAACCACATTAATTTTAACTCTTGAATTAAGTCACATGGATTCCTAAAGTTACTGATTACATAATTTCATTATATTAAAAACTACATAATCCCCAGATTTTAGGGAGGCAATCAGGAAGGCATAAATAATATCAGCAAGTACATATGTTTCTTATATAGTCTGTAACTAAAGACAAGAAGCATGAGTAAATTAGTCTTATCAGAATGAATCATTATAGCTGTGCTTTTCATTATTTCCTAAAAGAATGACCTTATCTGCTTTCTTATCTATAATAATAAACATACTATGCTAATTAGACTGAACAAAATAAACTGATGAACAAAATAGATCCCAAGACACAGAAACAGGGACAGATTTGATGAATCTGAGAGAGAAGGCAAGAATGGTTGGTTGGAAGAAATTAACCAAAGAACTTATATGCACACATGTGCAAAACCCATGGACCTAGATAATAAATAGTGTGGTGAAGGCCTGAGCCAGGGTGCTCCAGAAGGGGTCACTGAGGGAAAAACAGGGACATCTATAATACTTTCAACAATGAAATTTTTTAAAAAAGTTTCACATCAGCCTTGGTCAGTGTAGCCCAGTGGTTAAGAGTGTCGGCTGGTGCACCCAAGGATCGTGGGTTCGACTTCTGGTCACGGGCACATATCTGTGTTGCAGGTTCGACTCTTGATGATGGCCAGGGTATACAGGAGGAAACAATCCATGTTTCTCTCACATCAAAATTTCTTTCTATCTCTCTTTCTTCCTCCTTCCTACACTCTCTTTAAAAATATATATACATACAAAATATATATATGAAAAAATGTCCTTGGGTGAAGATTAACAACAAAAGTTCCACATTAATAAATATAACTGAAATTAGGATTTGTGAAATCATTCTTTAAATACTCCAAAAAAAATTACATATGCAGATTTTTGAAATTTTAAATAATTCACTTACTTCTATCCCCATACAACTACAACTCTACTAACATGAAAAGCCAAAATGCTACTGAGGGTCATGATATAAAACTAAGTGAAGAAAGCATGTTACAAGATGGTATGTATGTTTCCATTGTTGTTAAAAAATTTGATTATAGAGAAGAAACCAAGATGGCGGCATAGATGAATACCTAAACTGCTGCCTCACACAACAATTCCAAAACTACAGCTAAAAGAACGGACATCATCCAGAACCACAGGAAAGCTGGCTGAGAGGAAATTCTACAACTAAAAGGAAAGAGAGGGGCTGAAAAAAGCTGAGGTATGAAGAAATGCATGTGGAAAGGACAGGCAGCGGAGTGCCTGGCTGGCTTCCTCTAGTGGGAGAGAGACAGAAACTTCCGACTGCACTGAACCCCAGTTCTAACTGCACTGGACCCAGTTCTGGGCGAGACTCATACGGGAGGAGTCTGGACTGTCGTGAAAAGGGAGGAGTGTATGGAAACTTAGGGAAGCCGTGAAGGGCAGAGGTCTGGAGGCATGCGTAAGTGTGCCCAGAGAGGACTGACTGCTGATTGTGCCACTGGCTTTCTCTCGTGGGAGGAAGACAAAACCTCCCAACTGTGCTGAAATCCAGTTCCAAATGCACTGAACTCCAATTTCAGGCGAGACCCTGGGGACCCAGATTCATTCAGGTCCTCGAAGTGCACGGAAACTCAGGGAGCCAAGAAAGGCAGAAGGCTGGAGACTCACGCCATATAGGACATCTAGCACACAAAGCTACTCCACCAACTCAGGGAAGCAGAGAAAATGTGGAGACAAAGGAAAAGATCACAAATGAAAGAAATGGAGGAAAACAAAAGACTGGATATAGAGTTCAAAGCCACAGTTAAAAGGTTTTTCAAGAATTTCCTTAAAAAGATGGATAAATGTAGCAAGACCCAAGAGGAGATGAAAAAGGACTAGAAATTAAACATACACTGACTGAAATAAAAAATATTATAGAGATCTAACAGCAAAAAATATTATACAGAGAGGAACACAAGAATCAAGTCAAAGATTTGAAATACAAAGAAGTAGAAAACACTCAACTGGAAAAGGAAAAAGAAAAAAAGAATCCAAAAATATGAAGATAGTGTAAGGAGCCTCTGAGACAACTTCAAACGTACCAACATCCAAATTATGGGGTGCCAAAAGAAGAGAGAGAGCAAGATATTAAAAACCTATTTGAAGAAACAATGACTGAAAACTTGCCCCACCTGGTGAAAGAAATAGACTTACAAGTCCAGGAAGCACACACAACCCCCAACAAAAGGAATCCAAAGAGGACTACACCAAGACACATCATAATTAAAATGCCAAGAGCAAAAGGCAAAGAGAATATTAAAAGCAGCAAGAGAAAAATAGTTCATTACTTACAAGGGAGCATGCATATGATTGTCAGCTGATTTCTCAAGAGAAACTATGCAGGCCAGATGGGAGTGGCAAGAAATATTCAACGTGATGAATAGCAAGAACCTACAACCAAGATTACTCTATCCAGCAAAGCTATCATTCAGAATTGAAGGGCAGATAAAGACCTTCACAGAGAAGAAAAAAATAAAGAAATTCATCAACTCAAACCAGTATTATATGAAATGCTGAAAGGTACTCTTTAAGAAAAGGAAGAAGAAGAAAAAGGTAAAGATAAAAGTTATGAACAAATACATATCTTTCAACAAGTGAATCTAAAAATCAAGTGAATAAAAAATCTGATGAACAGAATAAACTGGTGAATATAATAGAATCAGGGGCATAGAAAGAGAGTGGAATGACAATTCTCAAGGGGAAAAGGGTTAGGGGAGTGCAGGGAGAGACTGAACAAAAATCATACAGCTATGGATGAGGACAATGCCGGCCGGGGGGGTTGAGGGGGGACAGAAGAAGGGATAGGAGCTGGGTGGAAGGGAGCTATGGAGAGAAAAAAGAGGAACAATTGTAATAATCTGAACAATAAAGATTTATTAAATAAATAAAAAGACAGAAAAAATAAAAATAAAAATTTGATTATAATAATTCTATAAGTATACATGCATGTACATATACTTATATATACACATAAACATATATACATACAAATACACAAAGAAGGTCTTAATAAACTAAGATGTTAACTGAGTTTATTAATAGAAGTAGAATTAAGTATTTTCCTTAATTTTTGCTTATTTATGTATTCTGATTTTTCTGAAATAAAAATATACTGTACTTTTAGGGGGAAATGTTACTTTATTTTAGCTGTGTTTTCTGATTATTTAGAATTCTGCATTTAGCTAATTTATATATATATTTGTTACTGATTCTAAAAAATGTAGAATGTAGTTAATATAAAAATAGCCATTTCTAGAGACTTTTCTAGACCTCAGTTTCATCATCTTAAAAATTAAGAAACGGGCCCAGCCAGTATGGCTCAGGGGTTGAGTATTGACCTATGAATCAGGTGGTCACTGTTACATTCCCAGTCAGGACATATGCCTGGGTTGTAGGCTCGATCCCCAGTGTGGGGTGTCCAAAAGGCAGCCAATCAATGATTCTCTCTCATCATTGATGTTTCTATCTCCCCCTTCCTCTCAGATATCAATAAAAATGTACTTTTTTTTTTAATTAAGAAACTGTGTACTGGAATAGTTAATATTTGCCAATTGTTTTTTGTTATTTCCAAAATCAGCATTAAACTTCCTATTGAACTAATGTGTCAAGCTAGTATTTGTATTGAGGGAACATAGAAAACATAAATTGTTAGGCAGACTCTCATGTCAATATATTTCAATTAACCCACAAACATTTCCATTTCTAATGTGCTACACACCAGCAGTCGCCAACCTTTTGGACTTCATGGACCACCAGTGGTCTGCAGACCATTGGTTGGTGACTGCTGCTACACATAATTGGAGTAGAGTATAAAAAAACTGTTCAAACAAGTGACTATTTTTCGTAAGGGTCACAATACTAGGAAGACATGATAAGTGCCAGAAGAACTCAACATTACATGAATAAATGTTCTTGTCTTTTGACTGCTTATTTCTAAAACTACAGGTCAGAAGGCTGGTCTTACCTCACAGTTCCTTCAGACACATTTGGCACTGAGAGGGTTACATCCAGTGAAATCTGACACTGGCTTCTTAAGATGGACATCATCCTTAAGGCTTCCACTTCACTGCGGGGAGCATTGACTGAGGCACAGCCTAGGTAAGTTAGCTTGCTAAAGACCACACTGTCTTCATCAGCCACTGGTGTGAAAGGACTTGACCCTTCAGAATCTGAAAGAAATGATAAGATGGTTAATTTTGTTTGATATTTTGTTGAATATGAAAGCCAAGTAAAAATCTACAAGTTATAGTTAGGTTCTAAAATTAAGTACTAATGAGATATTATTTCATTGCTCCAGAAGAAGTGCCCATTAAAGCCAGAAATCTCACACTAGAACTGTCACTAAACATCAAAATGTTCAGGTACTGCTGTATTGTTCATCCCGAGTCTAAAAGGTGACCTGAGATTCAGATCCAATTTCTGCTTCTCATTTGTTTTGACTTTGTTGTTTATATTTAGGAGAAAAAACAAACCCTTTAGTATTTCACCCCTCTGAAAAATCCTGTCTTCGTTCTAATCTGCTCTGTTATAATTATTTCTCTCATTCATCATTTTAGCCACTTTAAGTTCTCTCAATCTCCTTGCTCTCCCTTCCCCATAAAATATTTGCAGTTTCTACATCAATGAGCCTTTCTAATTGCCCTTTTCCTCCTTCAGCTTTTTTTTTTTTCACTTTGGCAACTATTCCCACAGAGCTTTAACACAGGCCTGGAGCAAACATCTCTCACCGAGCTTTACTCCTCCATTTGTCCAACACTGTACACAAACTCCTCTTTTAAACATCCGAAGTAAGATCCCTAATGTCATTTAACTATTTTTCTTTCTTTGGCATAAATGACAGAATGGCACATGTATTTACTTCCCTCATATTCCCCTAAATCTTGTATGTGAATTCTAGAGAACACAGATAATCGTTTTTGCTCACTGAACCAATCCTAGAACAGGGTAGATGCTCAAATATTAAAAACAATAACCTTCAGTAATGTAAGCAATGCAGCAATCCTAACCTCCTTGTCCAGGTTGCACTGGCAGGCTCATCTCTGGTTTTTGGAGCCCTACTAATGGCACAGGGTTAATGGTGGACGAAGCTGAGAGCGGATTAGAAAGAGGCCCATCTCCTTCGCCATCCAGTTGCGACCTTTCCACAAGCTCCTTTTCCCCTGGCTGGTCGTCCATTGGAGGATCCATCAGCACATCTGCCAGCTCTTTTTGCAGCTGCTGCTCACTTCCATTCCCTATAATCTAAGGGTCACAAATACATGCAATCAGCAAAGTGAGAGAGAGGCCAGGCCTGATTCAAAAGGGGCTGCATCTAGAGAAAAATCAGTTTTTCTTTTGATATAAAGGTATTTCCTGAAACCTTTTTTAAAAATAGAATAAATCAAGGTCTGCAATAGGGTGCCCTCTTAATTCATAATTTTTTCATGAAAAAGTTTAAGGACTTTGAGACTAATACCCAGAAATACATGTGGATAGTCTATTAATGTTATTAAAAGTTTCTACAATGTCCTAAGCTAACAAAGAAAAGATTTCTAATTTTACTGTCTGGTGGAAAACAATGCCATTAAGAGGAATATCCTTAGTAGCTCCTCTCATTGTTAAAGAGAAAAAAATCTGTTTGCTTCCAGAAGTTATCAATAGACACATAACTTATTAAGTAATAAAATTTCCCATGTATTTTACCACTCCTGCTATAAGTACATCTCATATTTCTGAGGAAGACTTCTCTGATATGAATAAGTTCTTAAAGTTATAAGACACTTGAATAACGCGGGAGAGACACATGTATAGAATGTTCCTGAGGAACAGAAGCAATCCATTTCAATAATGTCAAATGTTTTTCTAGAGTCATGATGGTTTATTATTAGTTGCTCAACAAGGAAACAAACAAGAACAAAATCAAGTGGAGCTTGCCCAACACTAAAGAAAACCATAGTGGCAAAACCCAGTATGGTCATTAAAGGCTTATTCAAGAAAAACTTTTAAAGAATTAATTTAGGAAAAGGAAAGTCATGATGAAAACAGAGTGGCTGATTTAGAGGCTTTCTGAAGACTACACCCTAACAAATGTTAAAGAGGTGGGACTATGAGACTGCTAGACAATGAGGTTGGGAAGCAAAATTCTGGTTTACAGAGGTACCTGTGGTCCATCGAAGAACCCAATCCAAACATCTTTTATAACTTATAAACTTCAAGTCCCTTTGGCTGTAAATTATGACTGAGAAACAGTCTCAAGTCCTTTTTGCTAACATTTTCCCAAGGAACTTCTAATATATCAGCCACTCCTGCCTTGGAAATAAGAGGAGTGGCTGATATTCAGACAGATGTTCAGCCTCTTAGCTTCAATTACACACAGGTCTGTTTCTGTGAACTTTTATGTTTACAATTACTGCTAATGGAACTACAAGTGTTCAGTCAAGTAATTTTAACTCTTGCTTATGTCTAATCCTATTCCTTCACAACTGCAATCAAAATTCTTTTTTCAGAAATTGTGTTTTCAAAGGCACCTAGAAAACAAACTAGAAATTAGTTTCAATTAACCTCTTATGCTTTCAGAAACACTGAATCACCAGAAGTAAACAAAAGATAACCAAATTGAATCCACACTGTTTTCTCAGGGAAGGAGAACATCGAGGACAGTTAAGCCCTAGAGAGGTAGCTCAGTTGGTTAGAGCATCATCTCAATATGCCAAGGTTGTGGGTGTGATCCCCAACCAGGCATATACAAGAATCAACCAATGAATGCATAAATAATTGGAACATCAATATTACTCTCACCTTTCTCTCTCTAAAATCAATAATTTTTAAAAAGAACAGACCAGAGCTTCCTGAAAACAGATGGAAAAAAATATTAGATTCCATGTTTAGCAATTAGTAATTATAACTGAGAAGGCAATCACTAAAAGAACAAACTAAATTAGAGAGAAGCCATTTACATGTGATGAAATATTGTGTTCTTTTCAATATAAAATATACTGTAAGTAAAACTCAAGTTTTCTATTGAATTAGATGCCTACAATTGTAATGTATTCACCAATCATGAAAATATACCTAACCCTGAAAGGAAATATTTATATGTTTATCTTTTGGTTTATACATGTGTATTTCGCCTTCTTCCCTCCTTTATAAAGTCTATAAACATTAAGAACTGCCTTCTATTTCCTTAACTCATCTTTAAAGACTAAGAAAAAGTAATGTCCACACAAAAAAATGATTTTTAAAAGCTGCTTAAAAATAGCAACCTAACATATGCCTTAGTAATTAGGTCCAATACAGTACTCAACAACTATCAATTGGGTCAACCTTTAACCCAATTTCAAAATTACTACCTGTAAAATTATAATATACATATTTATAATATATATAGTTAAATCAAATAAGGTGTTTTTTTTAAAGATAGTCCATTCATCTTTCCTAGGCATACAGGGAAATAGCTTTTCAAGGTGTCAAACGCTGGACTGCATCTGTCACCTGGAGAACTTATTAAAACACTAACTGTTGGGCCCTTAACAGAATTCCAAGTCAGTTAAGTCTGGGGTGAGCTCAATAATTTCATTTTAAAAGTTCCCAGGAGATAGTGATGCTGCTGGTCTGAGGACCATACTCTAACCACAACCTTAGATTAATGGTTCTTTAACCATCTTTATATATAAAAAGCCAGTGACCAGAACACCAGAACAACCAGAATGACTGGTCGCCATGACACTCACTGTGCTCACTGTGGCTGGCCAACTGGCCAGATCTGGGGCAGGGCTAGCTGGCCAACCGCCTGCAGCCCCTCCCCCCAGCCAGGCCCACCCCTGAGCAGCCTCCACTCAGGGATGGCTGACCTCCCACAACCTCTCTACTCCCGCTCCCCCCCCCCCGACTCCCCGCACCTGGCCTGAGAGTCCCTCATTGGGGCAGACCCACCGGACCCCACCCGTGCACAAATTTGTGCACCAGGCCTTTAGTGACTACATAACACTATTACCAACAGTACCAGGGTCCATGTTAAATTCAAACACCTGCTCCTCCCTCTGTCCCCTCACCTCCCACTCTGACAACTCAACCATCTCAGAAGCAGAGCCTGGGCATATGCATGTTTAAGAACTTCCACAGGTGTTTTCAAAATAGATAGCAGTTTAGATTAAACCAGCAGGCTTATAGTTTCTTGCTGGCTGGTATAGATGAACAACACCTTAAACAAACCAGCAACTGCTTATCTCTAAACTTTTTGCTATAACAGAAAATAAACTCACAATGAATAGGGCCTTCTGTTCCTTGCTGTCAAAAGCATTCCTAACAGATACCACAATCATCTCTAAATAAATATAATTGCAGTCAACCAAGATGCTATGATATTAATGAAAGGGCAGACATATAGATCAATGTAACAAAACAGAATCTAGAAATAGAGCCACACATATATGGCCAATTAGTTTCAGCAAAGTTGGCAAGGTAATTCAAGGGAGAAACGTAATCAAATAAAACAAATGGTGCTAGAACAATTCATATGACACCCATACACATGCAAAAACATGAATCTCAACCAATACTTCATATCATATATAAAAATTAGTACAAAATGGGTCACAGATTTAATCATAAATTTTAAAACTATAACACTTACAAGAAAAATAAAAGAAAATCTTTGCAAACTTGGGACACAATTTCTTAGGACACAAAAAGTATGCATAAAAGAAAAAAATTGATAAAATGGGCTTATCAAAACTGTAAATGTCTGCTCAAAAGTTACTGTTAGAGAATAAAAAGAAGCCACAGACTTACAGAAAATACTTGCAAACTATATATGCTAGGAAGAATTTATATCCAGAGTCTACAGAAAATTCTCATAAGTCAATAAGAAAACAAGCAATCCAATTGAAAAAAAATAAACATTTTACCAAAGAAACACGAATGACAAATAAATATAAAACAAACTCAGGCGGAAACCGGTTTGGCTCAGTGGATAGAGCATCAGTCTGCGGACTGAAAGGTCCCAGGTTCGATTCCGGTTGCAGGCACATCCCCAGTGGGGGTTGTGCAGGAAGCGGCTGATCAATGTCTCTCTCTCGTCAATGTTTCTAACTCTCCCTTTCTCTCTGTAAAAAATCAATAAAATATATTTTTTAAAAAAAAAGAAAGAAACACACTATTGCTTTGACTGGTTTGGCTAGAGCGTCGGCCTACAGATTGAAGGGTCTCAGGTTTGATTCCGATCAAAGGCATGTACCTTGGTTTCAGGCACATCTCTAATAGGGGCATACAGGAGGCAGCTGATTGATATTTCTGTTTCATTGATGTTTATGATTCTCTATCCCTCTCCCTTCCTTTCTGTAAAATCAATAAAAAATATTTTTTTAAAAAGAAACTGAGTATCAGTAGCCATTTGGAAAATCAAAACCATAATAGTATGCCTCTATACACCTATAAGAATGGTTAAAATTAAACATAAAACAATCCTGACAATACCAAGGGCTGGCAAGGATTGGAGCAACTAAAAACTCTCATGTATTGCTGGTGGGAAGGCAAAATGGTACAATCACTTTAGCTGTTTTATTTTTTGTAAAATTTTATAAAGTAAATATATATTTACTATATGACTCCCTCCTAGGTATTTACTGAAGAAAACTAGTAACATAAGTCTACACAAAGACCTATGTGCAAATGTTTATAGCAGCACTAATCAGAATCACACAAAAAATGAATAAAAAGTAGTAGTATTTATCAACTGGTGAATGGATAAATAAATGCCTATGGCCTCTATATAATAGAATACATCTCAGCAATAAAAAGTAATAAATTACTAATATACATAGAAACAAGGATGATTCTCAAAGGCATTATTCTAAGTAAAATAAGCCAGACACATTATTCTAAGTAAATAAGGTATTTACTGTATGATTTCATTTATATGGCATTCTGGAAAAGGCAAAACTATAGGGACAGAAATCAGACCATTGGTTGCCAAGGGCTATGAAGGAGGGGAGAGGATTGACTAAAAAGAGGTATAAAGGGACTTTTTGGAATGATGAAAATATTCTGCATTTTGACTGTGACTGTGGTGGTGACAAAAGTTTACATTCATTCAAGGTCACATAATTATACATCTAAAAGGGTTGAATTTTACTGTGTATAAATTTTACCTTAAACTTGATTTAAAACAAAAAGAATATATTGAGGTAGGGGGCAAAGGCAGGATAGGAGAGGTCAATGGGGGAAAAGGGGACATATGTAATACTTTCAACAATAAAGATTAAAAAAAAAAGAATATATTGATTGCATGCTCCCTCCCAGGAGCAAATCCATATTCCCATGCCTTTTCTTCCTCCCCACTCCCCCGGGAATTGCTTAAACTCTAAGGGACTCCACAAGTCTTGTAACAGGGTAACAATGGTAGTCACAGCTCATCCAAGGCTAACCCTCTGAACCTGTCTCTAAAGCTCCCTTTTCTCCAACTTCTCAGTGAGCCAAAGCAGCCAGACTAGTCTCTCTCCTGTTGCTTTTTCTATCCTAAGGCCTTCCTTGTTTTACTGTCCCCAGTTTAATAAACATACTCTCAAAATGAAAATATATTAAAAAAAAGAACTAAAGAATATATTGATAGTGTGGGAGGCTATGCATATGTAGAGGCAGGCATTATATGGCAAATCTCTGTACCTTCCTCTCAATTTTACCATAAATCTAAAACAGCTCTACAAAATAGGAAGAAAATAGAACAACAACAAAAAAGAGTAGTTTCTACTAACAATGCAATTAGAGAATATAACTGTTCCTTTTCTTTACCTGCTGCTCAACAGGTGTTCTTCCAGGATTCTGTTTTTGGTAATAACCTCTCTTATGCTATCTCACCTTCCCACGATATATAAATAATCACTAATCTATTCCTACAACCCCTTCCTCAACTATCTACTGGACAGACATCTTCAGCTAGATACTCCGAACTTATTGCATCAAAACTTAACTCACTGGCCCTACACAGTTTGGCTCAGTGGATAGAGTGTTGGCCTGCAGACTGAAGGGTCCTGGGTTCAGTTCTGGTCAAGAGCATGTACTTTGGTTGCGGGCTCAATCCCCAGTAGGGGGTGTGCAGAAGGCAGCTGATCGATGTTTCTCTCTCATCAATGTTTCTAACTCTCTATCCCTCTCCCTTCTTCTCTGTAAAAATTAATAAAATATATATTTTAAAAAAAACATAACTCACTGTCTGATTGTCCTCCTGTATCAATTTTTAAACAGATCAATGAATTGCACTACTATATACTCAGTGGCCAAAGGAAGGATCATGATCATCCTTGCCTCCTATCGGTCCCACACTATTCAAATCCTATTGATCCTTGCTCAGTTGTGCACGTTTTCCTTCTCTCTCTCTGCACAGCTAACACTACATGACAGCGTCTTTCATTGTCCACAAGCATACTGCAAAGGTAGTAGTTTCCATGACTTCTTTCTCTCTGCTGTGACCTATCTTTCCTAGTGCCATTCAAGTTATAATTGCAAATTTAAGTTCTGATCTAGCATTGCCTTATTTTTTAAACTCATAATATAAAGCTCAAATTCCTATCTACTAGTATATTCTACGAGTTTTTCACAATCTACCTTCCCATCTCTTATCAGTCATATCAAACTACTCAACTTTCCCAGGACACCTCATAAACTTTCAAGCATCTAGACTTTGCATAGATGCTTTGCTTTCCTGAAAAGCCACCCTCTTCTACTTTGTTTTCTTTAAGACAAAGCTTAAATTCTGTTACCTCCTCTGAGTTTAACTGCTCCCTCCTCAAGGAGGGCTACCATAATATTAGCATATATATTTACTAGAGGCCCAGTACACGAAATGGCTGGGGCTGCTGGTTCGGACCTTCCTTCATTCTGCACTGCCCCCTGGTGGTAAGCGCACATCATGGCAAGCAATCAAACTCCCAGTCAGCGGTCAAACAGCCTAATAATATGCAAGGGGACACTTTGCATATTAAGCATATATATATGTAAGAGTTTATCTTTATATTCCCAAAGATAAGTAACTAGTGCACAATACACCTGCAATACATGTTTACTGAATTTTATACATGCAAACAATAGAAGCCAAAATAGCAAGATTTTATCCAATTTGGATATGATTTTGGTTTATAGAAAATAAAATCTAATCTGAATGATTTATTTTAGCTTTGTTTTAAAAGCAAAAACAAATACCATAATTTCCTATTATTCTGAGAGTATCATTAAGGTTTAACATTTACAATAAAAAAATATAGGACCAGCCCTAGCTGGTTTGGCTCAGTGGACAGAGTATTGGCCTGCAGACCAAAGGGTCCTGGGTTTGATTCCGGTCAAAGGCACATAACTTGGTTGTAGGATCCTCAAGGCCCTGGCCCTGGTCAGGACTCGTGCAAGAAGCAAGCAATCAATACGTTTCTCTCACATCAATGTTTCTCTGTCTTTCCCTCTCTTCCACCTTCCCTAAAAGTCAATACAGTGGAACCTCGAGATACGAGTGCCCTAACGTACGAGATTTTTGAGATACGAGCCATCGAGCGAGCAATTTTTGCTCTGAAATACGAGCAACATTTGAGGTAGGAAAAATCGCGCAGATCAGCCGGCCGCACACGACCCACCAGTTTACCACGACTCGAGTGTCTCATAGTTTCCCACACCTCAAGGTTACAGAACGAATTAAACTCGTATCTCAAGGTACAACTGTAGAGCTGAAACTGGTTTGGCTCAGTGGATAGAGCATCGGCCTGAGGACTGAAGGGTCCCATGTTCGATTCTGGTCAAGGGCACATGTACCTTGGTTGTGGGCACATCCCCGTTGGGGGCGTGCAGGAGGCAGCTGATCAATGTTTCTCTCCCATCAATGTTTCTGACTCTCTATCCCTCTCCCTTTTTCTCTGTAAAAAATAAATTAAAAAAATTTTTTTTAAATCAATGGAAAAATATCCTCGGGTAAGGATAAACCAAAATGTATATATGTGTATTATATATTACATATAATATATATATATGTAGCATATACATAACATACATGACCAAATAGCATGCTGCAATTCACAAACAACAAACTTTTAAGTCCAAAAGACTTCTAATTTATTTGGTACAATATAAAAACAAAAAGCAAACATGTACAAATACAAATAAAGTAACATTTAGATTTGTGTTCCTCTTCATGCTATATACATGAGGAAGGAAGAGTTCTTTAGGAAACAGTCTTGGACAAAGAAAAACAAATATAAAGTAGCCAATTTAGTAAGTACTGTAAACAGAGACGTAAATATTTACAAGGACAGAGACTGCATGGGTGAATGATTTATGCATAATTGTTTATAAAACAGGTGGCAGAAAAAATATTGGAAACAAGAGCTACCTTGTGGCACAACTCCAGGAGGCATCATTCACATCAGGGACTATGAGACCAGCACCCTTTGGGGTTGTACAGAGTATAACCTGCGCACCTATCCTTAGTAGCCCTACTTGGGCTCCACAGTAACACAGATCTGCATTTGGGACGTGGCTCTGACACTTAACTCTGTTGGTTGTGAACAAAGTAACTCCGGGAGCCACATCTGTCTCATCTCAAATGATGACATTCATGTCTATCTCACAGGATTATCATGAGGGCTCAATGATACAATAATATGACCACTGGGCAGTTATTTGTTTCAGGCACTGTGTTTTTTACAAGGGTTATCTCATTTCTTCACAGTACCTGTCATTAATAGGCATCCAATCATCCTATCCCATTTTCAGCCATTTCTAAGTAAACTCTGATCTATCTATTGGAGTTAAGGTTTAGAAAAGCAAGTAACTTTTCAAAAAAGTAGTTATTCCACTTTCCATGATCCCAGAGAAAACTAAAAACACACCTACTATTCATGTACAAAAGAAGCATTACTGGAAGAACACCTGTCCTTTCTAAATATATCAAGTAAAGGTAACTTATGATAGAACTGGTCACTGAGAAAACAACTGTACTTATGGACCAAAGGACAAATTATTCCAAAGGCAATACCTAGTAGCTGTATAGCCTACTTCCCTTCACTGCAACAATACCAACAAGGCCTCTCTCCACGTGCAGTTCACAAAGCTACTTTGCTTTAGGCAGTTTGGGAATGGCTGTCAGTGGAGACGGTATGTCCTCAAAGAAGCATGTATGCTTAGGAAATGAAGTGTGTGCCTCAGAAACCCATATGTGATCAAAAAAATTACAAATTCCTGATCTACACTTCCCACTACTTGTGTCATATTGCAAGGAAGTATAAATCAGAATGGTTCAAACTGAGTAATTTTGCTCAGCTTCAGTATAAAAGCTACGTCATTTCAAAACAAGTATATAAATTACAGTTTTATGAGAAAGCAAGGCACAAAATAACTAGAAATCCTATTTGGGTACTGGAAGAAATAGTTACTTATCTCAGATCTACCTCACATACTCCTTCTGGGATCTCCAATAAAACCTTAAATCTCTTTGTACCTCATTTATAAACTATCGCTGTTTTGATTATTCACTTCTTTATCTGAACTGCATGAAGGAAGGACCAGAGAAAATATCTAAAATTACCATTAAGAATTATTTACAATTCAAAGTAAAAAAGGGCCCTGGCCTGTCTGGCTTAGTGGAGGGAGCGTCAACCCAAGGACTGACTCTATTCCAGTCAAAGGCGTGTACCTTGGTTGAAGCTATCCCCCAGCCCTGGGTGGGTGTGGAAGGCAACCAATCAATGTGTCTTTCTCACATTGATGTTTCTCTCGGTCTCTCCCTCTCCCTTCCATTCTCTTAAGAATGGAAAAATGTCTTCAAGTGAGGATTAACAACAACAATAAAATAAGTAAGTAAATAAATAAATAAATAAAAAGAGCCCAGATTGGAGTGGTTCAGTTGGAGTATCATGGTGGATTTAATTCCCAGTCAGGGCACATACCCAGGCTGCAGGTTCCAATCTCTGGTTGGGGTGACTGACTCTCACACTAATGTTCTTGCTCTCTCTTTCTCTCTCTCTCTGTTTTCCTTTCTCTCCCTCCCTCTCTCAGATCAATTTTAAAAAGTAAAGTAAAGTGAAAAGGGTGAGGAACAAAACACCTTGTGAATTCATCCTAGAAAATGAACTGAAGAAACACCTAAAAAATGTATGGTCATTTTTGCTAAATAATGGAACTATCACTGGGTTTTACTTTTCTAATTGTCTGAATTTTCTGTATTAAGCGCATATTCTTTTTATATTAGAGAAAACAAATGGCAAAAAGGCTATTTGCACCTTGGGAGAAAAAGAAAAGCAAGTACAAACAATTCTACTATATGTGGTGGTCCTGACTCCGGGCCCTTTCAAACCTTTGATCTTCCCACGTCTTTGGGAAATTATCAATCACTAGAGGCCTGATACATAAAATTCGTGCAAGAGTGGGCCTTTCTTCCCCCAGATGCTGACACTGGCTTCCCTCTGGCACCCGGGACCTGGGATTTGGGACCCAGGCTTCCAGCAGGCACCCAGGACCCGGGCTTCCCTCGCAGCCCCAGCTTTATCCAGAATGTCGTCTGGAAGGATGTCTGGTCTAATTAGCATATTATGCTTTTATTATTATAGAAGAGTCTTTAAGGCTTTGCTGAACTACTGCCTATTCTATGAAACCTTTCTTTAGGCAACAATATGTTCCCATGTAATTCCTATGATATCTATGTTTATCCTGACACATTTAGTTATGTGTCCTCCCCACTACCACCCTAATCTTCTTAATTCAGCTGTGCATTCACGGTTCAGTAACTTTGCTTGCTGAATAAAAGCTCAGCATTACAGAGGATAAGACCACCTAATTCTAAAACACTATCAGAAACTAAGTCAGAAGATTCTTTTAGGCCAGTGGTCGACAAACTCATTAGTCAACAGAGCCAAATTTCAACAGTACAACGATTGAAATTTCTTTTGAGAGCCAAAGTTTTTAAAATATATCTTCTTATTGATTTTTTACAGAGAGGGAGGGAGAGGGATAGAGAGCTAGAAACACCGATGAGAGAGACATTGATCAGCCGCCCTCTGCACGCCCCCTACTGGGGATGTGCCCACAACCAAGATACATGCCCCTGACTGGAATCGAACCTGGGACCCTTCAGTCCACAGGCCAACACCCTATCCACTGAGCCAAATCGGCCTCGGTGAGAGCCCAAATTTTTAAACTTAAACTTCTAACGACACTTCTTCAAAATAGACTCTCCCAGGCCACGGTATTTTGTGGAAGAGCCACACTCAAGGGGCCAAAGAGGCACATGTGGCTTGCGAGCCACAGTTTGCCGACCACGGGTTTAGGCACTAAGTGAGAAGTAACTTTTGTTAGCTATTTTAATAAAACTTGGCAAGTTTTTTTCCAACTAAAATAATGTTAACTGGAGTCGTCAAAAAGAAAACTATGAGGATTAAAATGTTTTAAAAATTCTCTAGCTGAACTTTCCGTCTAAGAAGTACTAGCTAATCAATGTAACTCAACCAACATTTATAGAATATCTTTGGCTAAGAACTAACTAAGGTGTAAGATTCCTACACCAAACGAGTCAAGCAGTGAAAACACAGCATGTTCTAAATTTTTATGGAAAGTTCTCAGATTCTAATGTGAGTTGTCAAAATATTTGAATAAAAGTAGTAGTATACCATCATATAAAGCTTTTTTTTTATTGTGTTACATGTATACATATCTCCCCATTGCCCCCCCTCCCTCCCAGGCATACCCCAACCCCGCAGCGTCTATATTCATTGGTTATGCTTATATGTCCTTTGATTGATCTCTTATCTACCCCACCTCTCCTAATCTTCCTGCTATAATATCACAGTCTGTCTGATGCTTTACTGCCTCTGTATTAAAGCTTTTTTATAAAAGGCATAAGTAAAGCATTTTCCTCTCCAAGAAGTCTTTCTTGACTCTCCATCCAAGTTGAGGTAGATTTCCATCCCCTCTACTCTATAGCACCTTTTGTGTACCTCTATCATAGCATTTATCTAACTATATTGATGTTAAAAATTAAATATGGCCACAAAATCTCTATAGCTCCTTCATCACAAGGTATAAACTATTTCCCTAAATCCATGAATCTGGATTATCTTAGTGACTTGTTTTGGCCAAAAGAATATGCTAGATGTGACACCATGTAATTTATAACATCAGCCTTTAAACTGGCCTTACAGCTTCCACATTTGCCCTAAGACCATCACGCTGTGAAGAAGCCTAAAATGAAAGACGACATGGAAAGAATCCCAGTCACTCCAGTGAAGCTCAGTCCCCAGCCAACACGAAAGTTGAATAAATTAAGTCTAAGGAAAAGCAGCAAAACTGCCCAGTCAATCCACAAAATCATGAGAAACAGTAAGTTGTTTAAACCACTGAGTTCTGAGGTAGTGTTATAAGCAAAGCTTAGGAGAAACAACTGTTAACAAGATTTTTAACAACTGTCATCTACCCTAACATTTATAGAATATAAATTTTTATTTAAAACTTAAATCATTTAAATTATATCTTATCTTGGGTTTTACAGAGAGAATAGTTGGAACTGAGATTTCATTATAAAGCACCCTTAAATGCTATTCCTAACTGAAAGGATTTGAAAAAAATTTTCCTACAGTCAAGGGGAAGAAAATATATAGATATGATGATCCTTCTCATCCAAGTCTCCATGTCTTTTAACTGACCTTTCATACTTTATAATCTCTCAGTACTACCTTCTGGGTAATTTCCTAAGATTTACTTAACAAAAACTTGATTCTCTCTTCAGCCAGGTCTATTCTGCTAATTAATGCTGAATCTTTAATTTCACTGCCTCTATGTTTCATTTGCAGAAGTTCTATTTTTAATTTGCCTAATCTTTTAAATTTTTTGATAATTTTGTTCTTTTCTAATGCTTATAAATTTTTCTTTAAAACTTAAATCATTTAAATTATATCTTATCTTAAGGTTAATGCAAGTGCCTGAATTTTAGTGAATTTGATCTTGCTCAGATTTGTTGTGTCTTGTTTATGATAAACTGTCCTTTGAATATGTTAGTAAGTTTTGAAATGTGTACTATTTTTTATCAGGGTTATCCGTGAGACTACCATGCAGCCCAGGTAGCAAGTATGTCCCTCCAGAGTAGTTCTAAAATGAATTCTATCACATGCCCCAGGAGTATTACCAACCCAAGACCATGCACATAATGTAAATTCACACCCCAAACATCTGAAGGCAAACCTACGGGCACAAAAATCTCAAGATTCTCCTCTCAACCAGCATTCAAGCTAAGATACATAAAATTCCTTATTTTCTCCCCGTGACTGTAGGAAAATTTTTTTTCAAATCTATCCTTTCAGTTAGGAATAGCATTTAAGGGTGCTTTATAATGAAATCTCAGTTCCAACTATTCTCTCTGTAAAACCCAAGGTGTTCTCTCTTTCCCAATTTAGCTGCTATTAAAACCAAAGTCCACTGGTTGTAAAGAACAGTGCAGCCCCAATATCATTTCATATGTATTGTTGTAACTTTCAGTTCCCTCTTGGCTTTTGTTCCTTAGGGATTTTCTTTATTGTCTTATAAATATAGCTATTATTAAAAGGGTGTCTGCTATATTTCACCCAGCTTTCCTAAGTATTTTGTGCTGGCATTATGAGGTTTTGTAGGTCATCCTATTTTCAAAATGGGAGTTCTTATTCTCAATGCCTAAAACACTTGGTAGACTACTAGATATCACCTGAATATTCAACAAACCACTCAATTAGGACTTTTGAGATGGAAGAGTGATACACCTATTAAATGTATTTTCTAAATTCAATGCAATTTTAATATATACTAGTGGCTGAGAAAAAGTTTCAAAAAGAGTGAGCATAACTGGGCAACAAACTTGCGGTAATCCTGCCGAAACCGGT
The DNA here is from genome assembly GCA_004026805.1 of Lasiurus borealis. NCBI lineage: Eukaryota > Metazoa > Chordata > Mammalia > Chiroptera > Vespertilionidae > Lasiurus > Lasiurus borealis. The sequence goes on from PVJN01018445.1 coordinate 37,182, forward strand.
TTGGCTCAGTGTATAGAGCATTGGCTTGCGGACTGAAGGGTCCCAGGTTCGATTCCAGTTGAGGGCATGTACCTTGGTTGCAGGCACATTCCCAATGGGGGGTGTGCAGGAGGCAGCTGATCGATGTTTGTAACTCTCTATCCCTTTCCTTTCCCCTCTGTAAAAAATTAATAAAATATATTTTTAAAAAAACTTGCAGTAATCCTGTTATACTTTCCTCTAATACCAGAACTCATAATCTAACAATTTTATTACTATTCCACTTACCAGGTCTTCACACACAAATAATGGTATATACTGTATAGACATGCTGTAATTATTGGAAAAAAAAAAAAACATTTTAAATTTGGAGAACACGTTGCTCAATTTAGCTGAAGAAGTCTCTCTTGGCACTGAGCTGTGCCACCGTGGGTTAGGGGTGACACAGGTAAAGTAAGAACAGTCCTTTGAGAGTCCAATCTAGGATGTTTTTTGCTCCAACACTATGCTGGAATTTCTCTGCTGAACTCCCAGACTTCCACAAACGTACTCTCATCTGTAAGTGATTATCAAAATCAGTGTTCTTTGAGAACAGAGTGGTAAAAACCCCTGTACCTATATTTTGATGGTGTCACCTCCTGTTAACTCTTTCTTTTGCCAGTTGAAATTTATTGTTGCCTCTGTAGTTAATTTTTCATTTTATACTTTTTGCTTTCCCATTCAGAATTGCAGTTAGGTTCTTTTTGTTGTTGTAATCTCTATCTCCTTAATGATATTCTCTATTTGATTTAATACTGTCTCCAAACTTTCCTTTATTTCTTTAAGAATGATTTATTTCAATTCATTGATGTTAATGGCTACTTTGAAGAGTTGCATATTAATTCCAACATGCATGCTTACAAGCAGTATATGCTGCCTTTTTTATAATGTATGACTGTATTTTGTTTCTTTACATTTCTCACAATTTTTGTTTGTTGGAAATTAGATATTTTAGGTATTATATTGTATCATTTCTCAGTATTGGTCTCCCCACTCTTGGTATTTTTATGCTTGCTTGTTAGTTTAATAACTAGCAAATTTAATAGCTTCTTTCAGTAAATTCTATTCCCATAATGTTAAGCCTCTGATGTTGCTCCTTTGGGTATCAGATAAGGATTTGCCTATAGTCATCCCGGGATAAAAGTGGTTTTAGCAATATGCTCTGCCTCCTTCTCTGACCACTCCAGTAATTGTGGCTGATTACTCTATAGTTTTCAACAAATATAAATTGTTCCACAGAATATACCAAATAGAGGTTATTTTGAAGGGAGAGCTCCAGAAGTCAGTGTTTGAGTTTTGTTCTGATCCAAGGTGGTTTCTGCCTAGCAATCCTACAATTAAACCAGAATGTCCAATCAATCTACAAATCTCTTCCCAATTTCCTTTCACTACCACCTCCACTGTTTTTGAGCGTACCCTCAGGCTTTAACTTATCCACACTTTGTCGTCAATAAAATCAGTTCCTTGGGAAAGAGATTAGGAACTGTTTTATGGCCCCCTTCTCACTATAGGCAAAAACCTCTCAATGGCATGCTTCTCTCTGAGTGATACCTCACCTTCAGAAGCTGAGCACTTGGTGGGCATGGGAGGTGGCATAATAGTGTCAGGTCCTTTTGGCTTGACTCTAGTGGTGGGGACCACTACTTTACATGCAAGGGCAATCCGGCTCCTGGTATACTCAGCAGCACTCCGCCCAATGTACAGCCTCCATGCAGAGAGTAAGGGCTGGGGGGGG
>PVJN01018446.1:0-39581 GCA_004026805.1 Lasiurus borealis
TCTCAGAGATTTCCGCCTCTGCTCTCTCCCGCCTCCCTACTCTGTCACCAATGGATTGCATGTAACCCTTTACGCCTCCTCCTTGGATTGTAGTGTATAAAATAGGTGCAAGCATCCAACTGACTGTCCAATTACTGCAGGGAGGTTGGGGAGTGTGGGGGGGGAGGGGAGAGATCGACCAGAGGACTTGTATGTGTGCAGATAAGCACAACCAATGGACACAAGACACTGGGGGAGGGGGGGATGAGGGCATGCAACAGGCGTAGTGGAGGCTGGGGGAAGGTCATTGAGGGAAAAAATGGATATATATAATGTGTAATACTTTAAACAATAAAATAAAATCATATATAGATATATATATATAATGTTATGCAAAGAATCACATATACAGTGTTGTACACTTTTCCACTTGGTATTATACCATAAACCAGCGGTTCTCAACCTGTGGGTCGCGACCCCAACACGGCGATTCTCAACCTGTGGGTCGCGACCCCAACACGGCGATTCTCAACCTGTGGGTCACGACCCCAACACGGCGATTCTCAATCTGTGGGTCGCGACCCCAACACGGCGATTCTCAACCTGTGGGTCGCGACCCCTTTGGGGGTTGAACGACCCTTTCACAGGAGTCGCCTAAGACCATCGGAAAATGCAGATATTTACATCACGATGCATCACAGTAACATTTGATGGTTGGGGGTCGCCACCCCATGAGGAGCTGTATGCAAGGTTGAGAACCGCTGCTCCAAGGAAAACATAAGTCAGTGTCTCCCCAAGTGGATGCTTTGGGCTGCAGGGACCGGACCTGATGGAGTCCATGCAGACAGAACCACCCTGGACCGCCTTGAGCACGCCTCCGCCACCCTCCTGGGGGCCTGGCAGAAAGGCTCCGTTGGGTGTGAGGCAGCTGCGTCTGGTTGAGATGCTATCACCTTGTTTGTATGTTTTGTTTTTTTTTCAATGTGATCCAAGTTACCCACACGCCCTCTCCGCAGAGCGCCAAACCCAAGCTGGTGGTGAGCTCTGCCCCAGCGTTCAGATCTCTGCTCGGATGACGTCTCCAGGAGGTCCTCCCACCCCCATCACCCCCTCGAAGGGAACCCTCCTCAGGTCACTCGGTCTTTTCTACCTACCCTGTTTCCCCGAAAATAAGACAGTGTCTTCTATTAATGTTTGCTCCCAAAGAGGCGCTAGGTCTTATGTTCAGGGGATGTCTTACTTTTCCATGAAGAAGAATACGGTACACATTTATTGTTGAACCACAAAAACATGCCCTAACCGGTGTGGCTCAGTGGATAGAGGGTCGGTCTGTGGACTGAAGGGTCCCAGGTTTGATTCCGGTCAAGGGCAGGTACCTTGGTTGCGGCCACATCCCCTGGGTCGCGACCCCAACACAGTGGTTCTCAACTTTGGGGTCGCGACCCCAACACGGCAGTTCTCAATCTGTAGGTCGCGACCCCAGAGTCAGCGGTTCTCTACCTTTGGGTCGCGACCCCAAAAGCAGCGGTTCTCAATTTTGGGGTCGCGACCCCGGCACGGCAGTTCTCAATCTTTGGGTCGCGACCCCAACGCAGCGTTTCTCAGCCTGTGGGTCGCGACCCCAGCATGTAGATTCTCAATCTTTGGGTCGCGACCCCAACACGGCGATTCTCAACCTGTGGGTCGCGACCCCAACACGGCGATTCTCAACCTGTGGGTCGCGACCCCTTTGGGGATTGAACGACCCTTTCACAGGAGTCGCCTAAGACCATCGGAAAATGCAGATATTTACATCACGATGCATCACAGTAGCAAAATTTCATGGTCGGGGTCACCACCCCATGAGGAACTGTATGCAAGGGTCGCGGCCTTAGGAAGGTTGAGAACCACTGCCATAAACGGTTGGTGTTATTGCATGTACTTTGAGAACGTACAAAGGTTATGTAAGTTCCCATCAAGTGGCTGTTCCATAAATCATTAAGCAATTCCTCCCATGAAATAAATAAAATACCTACATTTGAATACAATAGGTGCCAAACAGCCGTTCTTTGGAGTGTTTTCTCGGCCCGTTGTCAGCCGGCTGGCTCCAACCAACTCACAAAAATTCTACAGGTTTGGGCATTTCTTACGGGGACAGAGGCGAGCCCAGGCCTCTGTGGTTCTCCCTCCAGGACCGCGGTCCTTTACGCATGAGCCTCTGCCTGGGTTCTTGAGACCAGAGCTGTGTCTCCTGCTCCCAAGTCTCCTGGCCCCTGGGACGTGGTCAGTGCCTCTCAGGCCTGACTTTCGAAGGCTGGAGGACCTCACTCCAGGGCAAGGGCAGCGAGGCAAGTGTGTCCACAGGAAGAGCAGCCCCCAGTTACCCTATTATCCCTCCTCTGCTCAAAAACCTTGCCAGGCTCCACATCACCAGCCCCATGAAACACACACCTCCCATACATGCCCTCCCCCACTAATCCCCACCACCTGCCGGCCTCAGTGCCCCATGCCTTCCTGTCCCCCTTTTGTTTCAGCTGAACCGGACTGGTCTGTGCTCCCCCAACGAAGCCTGCACTTCCCTTTCTTTCCACCTTTGCACATGGTCTTTGTTCCCCTGCCATCCTGTCCCAATCATCACCATCTGTCAGAGTCCCATGTTCCCTCGTGATCTAAGCAACATTTCTTTTTTAAAAAAAAATGTATTGATTTTTTACAGAGAGGAAGGGAGAAGGATAGAGTTAGAAACATCAATGAGAGAGAGACATCGATCAGCCGCCTCCGGCACACCCCTACTGGGGATGTGCCCACAACCAAGGTACATGCCCTTGACCAGAATCGAACCTGGGACCCTTCAGTCCACAGGCTGACGCTCTATCCACTGAGCCAAACCGATTAGGGCTCAAGCGACATTTTAACAGTGCCCTTTCCTTCCTTTAGTTCCCATGGGCCTCCTCCACAGGGTTTATAGTCCTGGGAAGCTTATCTCATTGCCCCAGGCCACTGTGAGCTCCTGCGAGCAGAGTCCTGGGTCAGTCCCCCTCCCTCCCTCACCCTTCACCCCCTCCCGGTGCACAGCAGGTGGGGTGGAATCGAATTGTCACAGCATCTCTCCGGGGACAGATCTCACACCTCGAGGGCTGCGGTGGCTTAAAAATGAGAGTCACATTTCCTGGGGTGCGGGGGGTGCCTAAGCAAGGCTCTGCCCCTCTCCGAGGCTGGTTAGCCGTGCCAGCTCTGCCACCGGGAATCATGCGAAATCTGGGAACAGCGAGCCCAGCCAAGGAATGTCCCACCCACAGCATCTGGAGCCACTTCCTTCCTGGAAGGAGAACAAAGGAGAAAGAGGAGACTGAGCCTCTCCCTCCCCCGTCCCCCCGCACCAGGAGGGCCGGGCCCTGCGTGGGCAGACCTCCGGGAAACTAGGCTTCCAGGTGACAACCGGGGGACCTGGGGGCCCCTGGGAGAAGGATGGAGATGGAGCCGATCACACACTCCTTCCCTTCCCCTTCTCTGTTTCGTCTAGTCCCTCCTCTGCGAACCCCAGACTTCCCCCCAACAAGGCACACACACACCCTTCTCTTTCTCTGTCCTAGCTCCTCCTCCCCCATCTCTCACTCCTTTGTCTCCACGACCACGCATTCCCCTGGACCCCAAAGGCCACGCGTGACTCCGAATCTCCACCCCCTTATCTGGACATTCCAAAATGGCCTTGGAAGCCTCATGTTGAGCAACCTGGTCTCTGAATGAGCCGCACCGGTGTTTCCTGAGACCACGGCAGGAACACGAAACAATCTTCTATCACCTCGAAGCCATCGCGCCTTCCTGGGCCTATTTGTTACACCCGTTAGCCTACCCTGACCGCTACAAGCCGCTACTGATTTACTGAGCACTTCCCACAGGCCAGGAACTGCACTAAGTGCCTTTACATGCGTTGTCGCAGTTAACCCTCACAGCCATTGTACAGGGGCGCTACTGGCAAGGTCCCCGTTTCATAGATGAGAAACAGGCTCAGAACAGGTTAAGTGACTTGGCCCAGCTTGCCCGGTTCATAAGCTGCATTCTTTTTCAAAACACGTCTTTACTGACGTCAGAGAGGAAAGGAGAGGGAGAGAGACAGAAATGTCAGTGATGAGGGAGAATCCTTGATCAGCTGCCTCCTGCACACCCCGTCCTGGGGATGGAGCCACAACCCGCCCATGTGCCTTGACCGGGAATTGAGGCGTGTCCTCGGAGTTCATAGGTGGATGCTCAACCCCTGAGCCATGCCGGCCGGGCACAGCCAGCTGGAGGGAGTTGGGAACACACGTCTGACGCTAGAGTATTGTCACCAGGAAGGTCAGAGTGGTGCTCCGGTCAAAACGTTCCCCCCTGCAGAGACCAGGGTCTGGCTCACACCAGACCTTTTTCAATGCAATTGCTTTTAGCTCACGTTTTCTGAACGCCCGCGAAGTGCCACAGAGAGTGGGGGGCACTTCACACAAGTCAACTCGATCACAGGAGCCCCGCCGGGTGGGCGCTGAGCTGGTCTGCAAGCAGGCTCTGGGCAGGTAAGCGTGGAAGTGTCTTGGTCTGCTGAGAGGTCCCCTTCACCCCACCCCTCCTTCGCCAGGCCCCCTCGGACCTGGGAGGCAGCTGGGGGCTTCGAGCAGGGCAGGGGAGGGGATGCAGGAAAGCGTGTGGGAGCAAGCCTGTGTGCGTGTCCACAGGCACGCACACGTCCTACATGAGTACATGAGTGTTTTTATGCTTTCCAACACTCCGTCTGGTTTTCATTTTCTTCGGGGGAAGGGGGCGGAGTGTGACGAAGAGTGGAAAGAAAGAGAATGCCTCGGGCCAAGGAAAGAGAAGATCAGAAAACTTCAAAGTCACTGCAAATGCTAAGCATCACGGCCAGCCCTTCTGGTTTAAGCCGGTAGGAAACAAACCCACAGAAAGGGGCTTGCTGAGTGAGTTGGGATTAAAAGTATTGATCAATCCCTCTCTTCCCCCCCACTGTCACGGCTTTTTGCCTCTACCCCTCCACCTCAAACCCAGAAGAGGCCAGAGCACCCACATTTCATGGCTCAGCTCAGGGGTCACCTCCTCCAGGCAGCCTCCCTTGCATTTTGACCAATCCCTGTCTTACAAGGGTTCCCTCACTTGTCTCTCTCCCCCCTACTGGACTGGGAGAAGGCAGGGAACTGATTCTGTCTTTGTCAGCCTTGCCTCCCCAGACCTCAGGACACAGGGCACAGAGCAGGCCCTCAACCAATATTTGTGGGACTGAATATGCAAATGAGTGACAGGATAAACTGAGTACGGCATGATGATTGTACATGCTACACTACATAACAATAGCTCCCGCCACACAGTGCTTCCACTTCTCAAAGCAGATCGTCTCAACGGAACCGCATAAAGCCCCTGTGACAAGAAAAGAGGCATCCAGTGTATGCACACATGTAGCCATGCAAACCAGCACATGCAGCACCCAACCACGTACGTGTACAAATGTTTAGAGAAACAGAGACCCATCCCCTTGCCAGCCAGTGAGGAGGAGGCAGGAACGTGCTATTTCCTGTTTTATCTGCAGAAACAGAGGCCTCCTGCACCCCAACACACACACACACACACACACACACACACACACACACACACTCACACAGTCCCGGCCCCTCCCAAGTGCAAGGCTGGCTTTTCCCCTTCAGCTGGGGGAGAACAAAAGAAAGCTGCTTGTCCACCAGGGGGCAGCCACACACCATCTGACTCGGTGTCTCAAAGCCAAGATCACCGAGTACTTGGCCTCCGAGAGACAAAGGACCCACAGGGAAAGCGAGGCGCCTGAGGGGGGCTGTGCAGGAACACAGAGGGAGAGAGGGTGGCCGCTGGCAAAAGAGGACCAAGCGGTGGGAACCGAGACGTGGGCACTCAGTGAGAGGAGTGGTGGTGAAGCCTCACTCTCACCCTCATTCAGGGCTGCCCACGTGCCGATGCAATCGCTTACCCTGTGATAACTCAATCTTCACCTCCCCTCTGCGGGGTTCCGCACCTCCACAGTTCCCGTTCTCTAGATGACCAACAAATGTCTCAGAAGGACCAAGGAACAAAGCCGGAAAGGGAACTCAGGACCGGCTGCCCACAGTGGACGCTGCTCAGTGCTCACTCCGCGCCCTTGGCATGCAACCTTCAGGCCTCTCACTTCTCAGCCCAGGGCTCCACGCCGGACCCCGCTTCCCTCATCCCCGAGCCCTTTCGGGACGTGTTCGAAGGGCCTCGGAGCTGATTGCCTAGGAGCACATCCCTGGCTGCCTTGAACCTGCCCCTCGGAGGCCCCGCAAGGTTGCTGTGGAGTTGGCCTCTCTCCTCCTAAAGCAATAAAGCCGTTCCCAGCAGCACCATAAAGCAGCACCATAAAGCGGCTCCTCTCCCTCCGGCCCGATCGCTCCGTTCCTGGGAACTCATTCCCGGGAAATAGCTCCAACGGAAGCCAGCTGCTCTCTGCGCAGGAGCACGCACCCAAGTCTTCCCTTAGAGGTCACGGCCTGGGAACCAGACCAGGGACGTGCTCGAGTCAACGAGGACCTTGGCACAACGGGCAGCCGGGCCTGGCAACCCCCAGACGCAGGATGGGGATGGGACGGGGAAATGCTGTCAGACAATGCACCACCAGCACACTCCCTAACCAGCGGATTCAATGAGAGAGAGAGAGAGAGAGAGAGAGAGAGAGAGAGAGAGAGAGAGAGAGAGAGAGAGAGAGAGAAAGAGAGAGAGAGAGGGAGATTCTGTTCGTGTTCAAAATAGGCTCTGAACCTCCATTGTCCCCCAAAGAAATGGAAAAGCTTAAATGCAACCATAACAACAATCTCTGATGAAATAATTCTTGCCTTTTGAGTCTCCAAGGCCCCAGGTCCTCCTTCTCTGCAGGATTTTGTGACTGTATGTTTGAGAAGTGGAAGTACCGTGTGGTGTGAGGCTATTGTTATGTACAGTAGCATGTTACATATAATAGCATGTATAATCATCATGCCCTCCTGCAGGTACAGGGTGGGTGGCCCACAATCCCCCTGTTTGGTATTACGGTGGGGAAACTGGAGAGTCAGGGTTGCCAGATGTAGCAAATCAAAGTACAAGGACCTGTGTACATTTGGATTTCAACTAAGCGACAAAGAACTTGTTTTTTAGACTAGATATGTCCCAAATATGACACGGGCGCCTTGTGGTTTTGTCTGGCAACCCTGCCAAGGGACGAGTGGAGGTGGAGACACCAAGGCTGGGGTCCAAGGTTGTCCCCGGGGTCTCTGGACAGAAGGACACGTCCTAGGGCTTGTCTGTCCAGACAGGCCCGGCCCGGCCACATGGCTCAGGCTTCTCATTATAACAGCTCGGCACTGGAAGCAACCGGACCCTCCTTCCCGGGAGCAGATTGGTTTCCTGGGGGGGACTGTCACGGATGCCACAAACTGGGGGGCTTAAATCAACAGAAATTCATTGCTCACGATTCTGGAGGCTGCACGGTCTCCGGGGCCGGGCTCCCTCGGAGACTCGGTAGCATCTTTCTTTGCCTTTTCCCAGCTTCCGGCGCTGCCCACCAATCCCTGGTGTTCCTCGGCTGGTAGAGCCAGGCTCCGCCTCTTTCCGCACGTGGCATTCTCCTGTGACTCCATCTCTAGTCTTCCTTTAAAGACACCAGTCCTGCCGAGACTGGTTTGGCTCAGTGGATAGAGTCGCAGACTGAAAGGTCCCAGGTTCGATTCCGGGCAAGGGCACGTACCTTGGTTGCGGGCATATCCCCAGTGTGGGGCGTGCAAGAGGCAGCTGATCGATGTTTCTAGCTCTCTATCCCTCTCCCTTCCTCTCTGTAAAAAATCAATAAAATGTGTATTTTCTTAAAAACTTATCAATGAGCCTTTACATGTGATGATTGCTTATTCATCTATTCACTCAACAAATGGTTACGGAGCCCCCATGAGGGATACTGCAATGCACCAGGCAGGTCCCCCACCACCACCACCCTCTGGAGCCTCCAGTTCAGTATGCAGGCTGCTAGACGGACAGACATCCAGCCATTGTTCCTATTCCCCTGTGAGCTTGGAGGGGAAGGGGACAGTTGTTTTCTCTTTAATGCATTGTTTTCTGCAGTGCTTGAATCTTTATAGCAAGCGTGTGGTTACAGTGGTACCTCGAGATACGAGTGCCCTAACATACGAGATTTTTGAGATACGAGCCGTCGAGCGAGTGATTTTTGCTTTGAAATACGAGCAACATTTGAGAGGAGTAATCGCACGCGGATTGGCTGGCTGCACATGACCCACCAGTTTACCACGACTGGAGCGTCTCATAGTTTCCCACGCCTCAAGGTTACGGAACGAATTAAACTCGTATCTCGAGGTACCACTGTATCATGTTTAACCTGTTTGCAGTCTGAAAGGCCAGCCCTTTGAAAGCGCCCCCGTGATGCCTCTCCAAGCACAGTGGCTCTGCCTCAGTGGCCCCACCACGTGTGGCTGTCGGACCGACCAGCAATGCTTTCTCTCGGTGTGGGTGAGCGAGGACTAGAAGGAACGCTATCCACCACCCTCCCGCTCACCGATGAATGTTTTATTAACCTGGAGAGTGAACGCAATTAGAGATCTGTTTACGTGTTTATTGGATGTGTGTCTCGGCCACTGGACTCTGAACTCCGAGTTGGTGAGGTCCTATTTGTTTTGTACAACATCATATAACCAGCCGCCAGCACTGGCTCGGCACATACTAGCTACGTGGTGCGAGTGTGTGAAGTGATTGGAAGAGTATCAAAGCTTGGGATGGCGCCTCTCCATCATCTAGTCTGACCCACTCATTTTATAACCAACTGGAGGCCTGGTGCATGAAATTTGTGCACTGAGAGTCGGGGGGCAGTCCCTCATCCAGGACTGCACCCTCTCACAGTCCGGGATCCCTCAGGGGATGTCCCACTGATGGCTTAGGAGCGGGCCTAAGCCATCAGCCGGACATCCTTAGCGCTGCCTCAGAGGCTCCCGGCACAGCTACTGTGCTCGCCAGTGTGGGAGCACACTGACCACCAGGGAACAGCTCCTGCATTGAGCATCTGCCCCCTGGTGGTCCGTGTGTGTCATAGCGACCGGTCATTCTGCTGTTCAGTCGATTTGCATATTAGCCTTTTATGATATAGGATAAGATGGAAGTCCTGAAAAGTCAAGCCCCAGAGCGAGATAGTGGTAGTGAAACCTAGAAGACCCTTCTTGCTCTCAATCCAGGCTCTAATCTGAGACCAAAAAAAAAAAAGTGATGCGCATTTTATAGTGAGATGGAAAGACATAGAATCCGTTAGGTACAGAGAAGTACTGTCTAATAAGCATCAGAATTTTAAACCACTGTTTTCCTCTCACGGTGGCTTTTCCCACGGGAAAGCAAGGGGAGGTACGTATTCAGCAGATGTTGGGGTTTGGCGGGTGCTAATCACACCCCTCGTTTCTCCAAGTTCTGATCCAAATGAGAAATAGTCACCGGAGACCAGGAGGGATTAAAATGTCAGCTTTATTGCTGGGCCAGATGGATGGGAGGATGTGGCTTACACCCAAGGCCCGAACGGGCCTCCTTTCCTTCTCCCTCCATTTGACCCCCGCCCCGCCCACTCACAGCAGAGCAGCTGGGCCCTTGAAGGCTGCCCTGTGCTCACTGCCAAGGGCAGGAGCAGCGGGAGCGCAGGGTGAGGTCAGGCCCAGAGAGACAGGCGGGAAGGGGCTGGGCAGTGCGCACTCAGTACCTGTTCCTCACAGGGAGGACCAGGGAGGGGGGGCCAGGAAAGCCGCCTGTCTTCTCCCTGGTGCTTCCAGGGGGGATACAAGTTCCTGCTGATTGACGGGCTGACAGGAGGAGGGGGAAGGGACTCATGGAGCCTACCGACGGCCTTCCATGGACTCCACACCTTCTCCTAGATTTAAAAGCCTCTGCTCCAGGAAGCAGCTCTGAGGTTAAAGGCTGCGTCCATCGAAAGTGAGTTTGGCCAAAACCGGTTTGGCTCAGTGGATAGAGTGTCCTCCTTCGGACGGAAGGGTCCCAGGTTTGATTCCAGTCAAGGGCATGTATGTTGGTTTCGGCCACATGCCCAGCAGGGAGTATGCAGGAGGCGGCTGATGGATGTTTCTAACTCTCTCTCCCTTCCTCTCTGTAAAAAATCAATAACATACGTTAAGAAAAAAAGTGAATTTGCACCGAAACTGGTTTGGCTCAGTGGATAGAGCGTCAGCCTGTGGACTGAAAGGTCCCAAGTTCGATTCCGGTCAAGGGCATGTATCCTGGTTGTGGGCACATCCCCAGTGGGGGGTGTGCAGGAGGTAGCTGATCGGTGTCTCTCTCTCATTGATGTTTCTAACTCTCTCTCCCTTCCTCTCCGTAAAAAATCAATAAAATACTTGTTTTCTTTAAAAAAAAAAAAGTGAATTTGCTGGGGGGAAGACAGAAAATTAAACGATGGGTACATTACACAAATAAGGGATCTACTTTTCTTGTGCAACCGGAAATGCAGAGGGAGCAGTGCTGGGTGATAGGAAGCGCCCTCTGGCTTTCTGGTGGGGCATCGTGAGCACGTGGCTGCTGTCCTCATGCCACGGGATTTTACTTTTCCCTCCGCTTCCAACGTCCTCTTCGCATTCTGGGCAGGAGGAAGGGAGAAGGGCACAGCTAAGCCCCTTTTCTGGACACGCCATGCAGTTCGCGTGTGCTTCCTCGCCGGCCAGAACTGTGACACCCGCCCCACCTCTCTGCCAGAGAGGCTCTGACATGGAGCTTGTAAGTTGGCACACGGAATTCTTTCAAACAAAGGAAGAATAAGAATGAATGTTGGGCAACAGCATGACCCGCCACAAAGGTCACGCAACAACGATGAAAGGAAACACAGAAAATATTGTCCCAGAATTGCTTGCTTGCTTTTTTTTTTTTTTTTTTAAAGACCTAAATGGGTTGATCGGTTTTGTTTTCTTCTTTTTGGTGAACCTGGAGGAAGCAGATTATTCCCTGTGCAAACACTTTCAGGTAATAAAAACAGAGAACACTTCGTTCATTTTGCAAAGCTAACATAATCCTGATCCCGAAAGCCTAACCAAGGAAAAACACACACACGAAATGCACGGTCATTAATGAAACGGCAAAAAAAAAATTTAAACATAAAATAAAACTGCACACCACGCTCAGTTACAAGCTGACAAAAATCCCATGTTTTCCCCCGTCTCGGTTTCTTCCTTGTTTTAATGCAGCACGTCTCGAAATAACTTCCCAGAAAAGAAACTGCGAGAATTGTAAACTTTCTTCGTCCTTCTGTATCTACAGATGTCTTTGAGCTGGCCTCGTACCAAACAGTTCATCTGGGTATTGAGTCCTAAATTAAAAGCCATTTTCCATCAAAATCTGGGAGGTATTTTTTTTTCCATGGTCTTTTGGCATCTAACACTGCTGGTCAGAAATCTGCTTTTTATTCCCTTTATAGGTGATTTTTTTTTGTCTCTCTCTTTGGAAACTTTTAGGAGATGGCGTCTCATGTCCCAGGATATTCTGAAATTTCAAAAATTTTGTGTGTTTTCTTTGTGTTGGGGGCTTGAGGAGCGCCATTAGTCTGAAGACAAATCCTTTTGGTCTGGGGACTTCTGTTTAATGGTTTACTGGAGAAAATTCTCTCCCCTGCTTTCTCTCTCTTTTTCCTAAAAATACTGATTCATCGAACCTGGACCTCCTTCAGAGTTTTATCTTCTGTCATCTCTTGTGTGTTTTCTATTAAAACTTTGTTTCTTTCACCTTTTGCTTTATGTTCTGGGGGATTACTTTTAACTCCCAACATTTCCACCCAATCTTCGTTATATTTTTTATGGCCAGCGGCTTTTTTCTTCTCCGATCGGTTCTTTTTCAGAACCTTGTTTCACAGATCCAGGGTCTTCTCGAAGTCTCTTTTTTAAGTCCTCTCTTACCTCTGAACCGTTTCTCTTTTCTCGGGGGCCCTGCTTTCTGTTTATCTCAGTCTTTCGATCTCATAAATTTCAGGTTTTTCCTCAAATAGCTTCTGGCTCCTGGCTGCCCCATTCATCTTTCAGAGTACGGCTGTACAAGTTTTCTGGAGGCTTTGTGTACACAGATAAGAGGGAATGAATGGCAGGCTTTGTTCCGGAGCGGGCTGATCTTTGTGCTGGGCAGCTCTGAAACGTCAGCCCGCGGCGTGTTTTATGGTCGAGGTTTTATACCTCAGAGCCCAGCAGCGCTCCTCGTCTTGTCTGGACAGTTTAATGTCTTCGGAGACCCTCCGTTGGAGGGGGAAAGGGCAATAAAGGATCAGATCTCAACACTCTGTCTACAAGGGCCGGGGAGGTTTATGGCTCCATGGGTAGACTTTCAACCAAGCCCCCGTTTTCAGCCCCTCCCCCCACTGCACCCAGCAGAGCCACGGCTCAAGCTCCTGGGAGCAGGCCAGCTCGGGCCTCGGCTGCAGACCCCGCGTGTGCATTACAGACCGCAGCTCCGTCTGTCCTGCTGCCTGGGTCACCACCGCTCCTTCAAATCACAAGCTCCTCCAGAAACTTGTTGGAATTCCTCTCGTCCACAGATGCCCTACCCTCAACCCCCACCCCTTTTTTGTGTTAATCCTCTTCCATTGATTCTTTTTTTAAAAATATATTTTTTTATTGATTTTTTTACAGAGAGGAAGAGAGAGGGACAGAGAATTAGAAACATTCATGAGAGAGAAATATCGATCAGCCGCCTCCTACATGCCCCCTACTGGGGATGTGCCCACAACCAGGATACGTGCCCTTGACCAGAGTCGAACCTAGGACCCTTCAGTCCGCAGGCTGACGCTCCATCCACTGAGCCAAACCGGTTTCAGCTCCATTGATTCTTAGACAGAGTGAAAGCGAGAGGGAGAGACAGAGAGAGAGAAACATCAATCTGAGAGAGACATTGTTTAGTTGCCTCCCACATGAGCCCCGACCAGGGCCAGAGATCGAACCTGCAACCGAGGTACATGCCCTTGACCAGAATCGAACCTGGGACCTTTCAGTCCATAGGCCAACGCTGTATCCACTGAGCAAAACAGGCTAGGTCTCAACTTTTTTTTTTTCTCCCAAGATTTATATGTGTGATTTACTCCTAAGACATTTCCAGAGAAAGAAGAGATAAGTCCGCATGCCTCTAATCGTCCACGGTGCACGAAGTCCCACCGGCCCTGTGATGGAGGGCGGTAAGCAGGGAAGTGTGCTCTCTGTCACAGTTTTCCACGGCTAAACCCGAGCAGACTGTGCAATCTCTTTAATCAATGACACATTTACAATAAATTCAGAAATATGCACGGAGATGGAAGGAAAACTTTATTTTTATTACATAACACATTTGAGCGTGTGTGTGTTGATTAAAACACATTTCAAAGGCGAAGCTAAAACCGGCCGTGTCCCTAAAGCACCTTCTCAGAACCCTAAACGTTTCGGAGAATATATTCAGGAAACCACTGGTCTAGTAAAAAGAGCATGGAATTTGGAGTCAGACGAGCCCGGTTCAGATGCTGGTTCGGAGCCATCTGTTCGCTCCAAATGTTAGTTTCTTCACCAATTACCCACCTCCTGAAGGCGCCGAGAGGCCTGAGTGAGACCCTACACAGGCAAGGCACCTGGCACAGAACCGGTGGTCAGTAGGTGCTCAATAAATGCTAATCACTATTCCTCCATCCCTGTTTCAGACCGAGCTACTCACCATGCCCCCACTTTTTCAAGCTTTTTCCACCTCACCCCTCAGCCACGTCTTTTCTTTTTTAAAAATATATTTTTATTAATTTCAGAGAGGAAAGGAGAGGGAGAGAGAGTCAGAAGCTTCCATGATGAGAGAGAATCATTGACCGGCTGCCTCCTGCACGTCCCCACCCGGGGAGGAAGCCTGCAACCCAGGTATGTGCCCTTGACCAGAATCAAACCCAGAAACCTTCCATCCACAGGCCGACGCTCTAACCACTGCGCCAAACCAGCTAGGGCCCTCAGCTGCTTCTTGAGTGCCTTCGTAGTCTTAAAGTTTCCAATCAGACATCCCCGCATTGACAAAGGCTTCTCCAAGCCCGGCCAGTGTGGCTTAGAAGTTGAACCTTGACCTCTGAACCGGGAGGTCACAGTTCGATTTCTTGTCCAGGCACAGACCCAGATTGCAGGCTCAGTGGGGACGTGCAGGAGGCAGCTGATCCATGATTCTCCTCATTGATGTTTTTATTTCTCTCCCTCTACCTTCCTCTCTGAAACCATTAAAAATACATTTTTTTAGCCGAGACCGGTTTGGCTCAGTGGATAGAGCATCGGCTTGCGGACTGAAAGGTCCCAGGTTCGATTCCGGTTGGGGGCATGTACCTTGCTTGCGGGCACATCTCCACTGTGAGGCGTGCAGGAGGTGGCTGATCGATGTCTCTCTCTCATCGATGTTTCTGACTTTCTATCTCTCTCCCTTCCTCTCTGTAAAAAATCAATAAAAATATATTTTTAAAAAAATACATTTTTTAAAAAAAAAAGGCTTCTCCAATCCTCCAGAAGGTTCATTGTCTTATCTTCTGTGCCTCCCTGATGTCTCTTTTGGTAGCTTCAGTCTCTGCCACAGCGAGAGCTGTGCCCACCTCCGTCCCCCTGTGCGAGAAGGATGCCTTAAAGGCGACATCCCGATCTCACTCTTCAGGGGGCCCTCCGGGATCCAGCAGGGTAGCTGGCACATAGTAGGCACGCATGCAAATAATGGACTAAGCGCATTGCAACAAGCTAAGCTGGAACCAGCCGGCAGGCTGAGGCACAGAAACCCACGCCGTGACCCGGACAGACGGATCCTAACTTGTCCGCCGCGTCAACACCTTGTTCTTTTCCCGCAGGAGTGTCTAAGCTGCTGTCATAATGACCTCCGCCCCCGGCCCTGCCACCTTGCCAAGCGCAAGCCGACACGTTGGGCTCCACGAGACAGAACCCAGGTTTGGCTCGGCCCCGGGCCCGCCCCGTGAGACAGAGAGAGGAGGACCAGACGGAGCGCACCTGGGTTTATGGGAAGGCGCTCCTCCTTCTGAGGGGTGAATGCGTAGCTCTGGGGCTGGGCGGGGCCAGGATGCCTTCTCTGTTATTCTCTCCTCTAGCTGCTGGGGTAGCACAGGGCAGAAGCAACTGTCTGGGGCACTGACCTCTCCCCTTTCCCCTCTCCCTCCCCCACCTTCACCTCCCACCCAGACAGGGTGGGCCATTAGTCAGGCTAACTGCAGGCATGACACACCGGGTGGCCAGGACCCTGTCCTGGGGCCTAGGGGCGGAAGGACACGCCCACACGGGGAGTCACTGATCTAAGGAAGTATGAAAGTGCCTGTCCTCAGGGAGCCCCCAGTCTAGTGGGGGTGGGGTGAGGGTGGGGGTGGGGAGGCAAAGTGCAGTCCCAGCCCTCCAGCAGCTCCCAGGCCGATGTGGCCACACCCACACCCGATCTGATAGGGAGGCCGAAAGCACAAGCATTGCCCATCATTGGCACACCGTGTCCCTGCTGGGTGCCGAGCATCTGAAACTAACAAGGCTATCACCCAGTGGTCCAGACTCCAGGATGCCAACCAATCAATAGCCGTTTCAGCAAAAACTGGTATGGCTCAGTGGATAGAGCGTCGGTCTGCAGACTGAAAGGTCCCAGGTTTGGTTCCGGTCAAGGGCATGTACCTTGGTTGCGGGGACATCCCCGGTGGGGAGCGTGCAGGAGGCGGCTGATCGATGTCTCTCTCTCATCGATGTTTCTAACTATCCCTCTCCCTTCCTCTCTGTAAAAAAATGAATAAAATATATTAAAAAAATAGCCGTTTCAAAATAACTCATGTGCCCGAGTTCCTTAACCCAACAAATGGGTCTGTAGATCACAGGGATGGTCCTTAAACCTCTTTCTCACTCCCTCTCCTCGCTCACTCCTCCTGGCTGCTCTCAAGCTTCCCTCATCTTCTAGTCTCACCCCTGATCCTTTTTCTTCTCTTTCCTCCTAATTCCGCATCCCACTCGCCTGAGGATTATCCTGACAATCAGCATCCTCCTCCGAGGCTAAGGGACGCAGGGAAACTGAGTAAGCCCGGTCCCAATCTGCTCCCAAAAGCAGGGAGCAGGGAACAATTAAGAATTTATTTTTTTAATGTTTTTTTTATTGATTTTTTACAGAGAGGAAGGGAGAGGGATAGAGTTAGAAACATTGATGAGAGACATCAATCAGCTGCCTCCTGCAGGCCTCCTACTGGGGATGTGCCCGCAACCAAGGTACATGCCCTTGACCGGAATCGAACCTGGGACCCTTCAGTCCCCAGGTCAACGCTCTATCCACTGAGCCACACCGGTTAGGGCATGGGAGCAGGGAACAATTGGAAGGGAGCATTCACACACAAGTAATTTCCATCATTTCACACACATGTGATCTCATGTAAGCCTCACAGCCTCTTCACAAGGTCGTTGCTCTTTTCCTTATTCCATAAACAACAACAAGACAGAGTTGTAGCAAAGTAGCACGTGATCCGGGGCAGCCGCTGGTGATGTAAAAGGGACTTGAACCCATGACTGGGACTCCTGCCCCTGCGGAGACCGTTCCTTCATTGAAAAGACAACTGTCAGCTCGCAGGGTGCCCGGAGCGAAGGGGCTGGTGACTCAGGGTGCCGAGGGGAACACTTTCCGGGGTGTGGTGGCGCCTCGGGACCTCGGGACTTTTTTTGTGTTTGTGCCTGGGATGCAGGTGAGGCGACCACAGGGAGTCCCTCTCCGCCGTGGGGCACTGCCCGCAGCTCGCGGTTCGGGAGGACATTTCACCAGGAGCCACGCCTCTGAAGAGGCGCAGGCACGACTGGGAAGATGCCCCCCAGCCTGAGGGAGACACCCAGGGCCTCTCCCCGGGGGTCAGACTGGGCCAGGGGGTCCGGGGGCCCGGGCTGAGAGTGTCACTCACTCGGGGCATCTTGTCCGGAGACCTGAAGGCTCTGTCTTCTCCGCTGCAGAGAGTGTGACCCCTCTCCCAGGTGAGGAGACTGAGGCCAGAGACGTGTCACCGCCCTGGAGACATCAGAGCCGGGCTTCCACCCGGACCCCGGCACCCCCTGGGGTGTATCCCGCGCCTATGCCCCCACCCCACCTAAAACTGACCCCTCAGATGTGCCCTGGACCCTTCTCTCCTCTCTTTCTGGGGCTGCCCAGCCCCTGTGGCCTGGGCTCCTTGGGATGAACCCCGGAGACTGGTCCTTCGGCTCCCGCCTCAGGGCTTGGTGGACAGGGAGCTCAGGGGGCGGGGTGGGGAGGGCACTCAGGGATGACAGCCCCCTGGCAGTGTCCCTCGGGACTTTTCCCTGCCACGCTGTCACCAACACCAGAGGCCTTTCCCCAGGCCCCGGAGGAGGTGAGATTCTAGCTCACCGGATGGAACCTTTGGCAAGGCCAGGAGGAGAGGGGGTGTCGGGGCGGAGGGGATTGAATCATTGGGGTGCTTATCCCTTTCCGCATTGCCCAACCCCTTTCAGCTGCACCAGCTTCACTTATCTGTTTGATTCATCTGCGCGCACTGGCAGACCGCTGTTTGCAGGAAGGGCCTGGCATCCTAGGAATTCCGGGGAATATCTCTGCACGGGGCTTTCTTTGCACTCCTGTTCCGCCTTGCGAGTTTAGGTTGGAATTTAGGGGATGGTCCCTAGGTGGGGGCCAGTGGTGGGGCTGTCCAGAACCCCTGATGCTGCCAGCAGAGCCCCTTCTCTCCCTGTCCCCCCTCACCCCCCGGGGTAGCTCCCTTTCCTGTGCGAGGCATCGCCTGGTCTGTGAAGCTGACCAGCAGGGAGGGAGCCGTGCTGTCAGCCCGGAGATCAGAGGCCTGCACCCCAGGAGTCCCTGGGAGCCCCCACATCCTGCTGTGTTCCAGGCACAGCAAGGCCTGGGCCCGGGGTTTCACGGGGAAGCACCTTAAAGTCTGAGAATGCGCCCCACAGACGGGGGCCCGGCTAGAACCACCCACAGCCCTGGGCAGCAGGAGGACACGTGGGGAGGCAGCAGCTGCAGCCCCAAAACCAGCCCCACTGTGCGCCACCCCCTACCTGCAGGGGGGCCCTCGGAGCCTTTGGAGGGGCGTGGGGGGCAGGGAGGTGACTGTCACCAGGCCTCCAGGCGGGAGCACTCCTCTCTTTTCCAGGAAAAGAAACATCCCCAGCCCCACTCCAAGGGGGAGACCCAGGCCCTACCTGGGGGGCGGGAGGGGGGCCGGGCTGCTCACTCACATGTCTCAGGCTCCTCACAACCCCTCCCCCAGCCAAGGGCAGGGCTGCGTGGGGGGGGGGGGGTGGACTCCCTGAGTAATCGGAGTCACTGTGCTTCCAAGGAAGGTGACTCAGGCAGGAAGAGGAAAGGGACACCCCGGGGCTGGACACGTCCTCACCTGGAGAGACCCCTGTGCCCTCCCACACCCCACTGCGCCCCGGAAAAGAGCTTTGCAAAGGGAGATAGGCCCTCGGGATACAGGGAAGATGTGGGGGGGGAGGGGAAGAGGGTCTGAATCCTGCCTTCTCTCGGAGCACAGTTTGCAGAGAGCACCCGCCACAGGTGCCCACACTCCCTCTGGGCCTGTGCCTTGGGGCACGTGCCCTCTGAACCTCCCAGAGCGCTCAGCACTTACAGTCTGGCCTACCTGGCCCAGCTGGTCCTCCCAGAGAGATGCCAGCTGCCTGGGGGCAGAGCCCCGCCTGGCCGGCTCCCCGGGGCACTGAGGCATAGCGGACTCCCCCGTAGGTGTTTGAAAGTATTGAACGAACAAATGATGGAGGAAAGACTATATTGCTTCAGGCCAGTCATGTGATGCACCTCAACCACCCACCTCCCCTAAAGGGGCTGCCTCTTGGAGCTGGCACAGCCTCGCCATCGGCCTCCCAGCTTCCTCACTTGACCCCCACCCCATCCTGCAGCCATACGGCAGCCCCATGAGCTTCCTAACGAGTGCCATCTCCATCCTCCAAACGCTGCTGCCTCCCACTGTTCTCGGGACAAATCCAACATTTCCAGCCTCAGGGGTTGTAAGCTCCTCCTTCTTTGGACAGCAGACGTGCTTAGTTGTCTTTTTTTACATATTTTTGTTGATTTCAAAGAGGGAGAGGGAGAGAGAGAAGCATCCATGATGAGAGTGAAACACGGAATGGCTGCCTCCTGCACTGGGGATCGAACCTGCAACTTGGGCCTGTGCCCTGGCCGGCAATCAGACCCATGATGCTCAGCCTCGGAGCCACAGCTGCTGGGATTGCTTAGCTCTCTTTGGTTCAAGTGGATGCTATTACTCCTGCCTCAGGGCCTTTGAATGGCAGGTCTCCCCACCTGTCAGCTCTCTCTCACTTTTCCCCTCTTTGCCACTTTAACCCCATCATCTTCAGGTCTCAGACGGTCTCCGTCTTGGGGAAGCCCTCCCTGGTCCCCAAGGGCACCCATTCTCCAGGAAGCCTCGAATTTTCCTCGGTCGCATCCCTCACAGTGGATGATCCTTAGACTTTGCTTGATTTTTTCATCCATGTCTCTCCCCGACCCCCAACCCCCTGCCCCAAAGACCATCAGCAGGATGTGGAGCTGTGTCCGCCAGAAGGACACGCCAGGCCACGAAATGCCTGCACCCCAGGGGGCTGAGATTTGGGGAGTACTGGACCCAGCCCAGTGGTCAGCCCCGCCCTGCTGCCAAAAGGTGTGTGTGTGGGGGGGGTGAGGACCTGGGGTGTGCCTAGGAACCCTGAAAGAGAACGCAGGAGTGTTTGGAGAGAGAGATAAGGTCGTGAGGAGCAGGAAATGAGCTCGGGGCAGCTGCTGGCTGAGGCCGGGCCCAGTGTAGGAGGAGAGCGGAGATCAAAGCCACAGGAAGTGGGCTGGTTTTCAGCAAAGGCAGGGTCTGATCAAAGCCGCACTTTCCTGTCTGGGTGGGGCAGGCCATTCATTCACTTATTTACGTGGCCATTCAACAAGTATCAACAAAGAGGGAGGGAGGGAGCCCCTCTCTGTGCCAGGCCTGGGGGCTCCGTGGCAGTAAAACTCTCCTGAGGTTACAGGCAGCCTGCTTGGCGACCAGGCCCGGGTTCAAACCAATCCACTGAGTGACTCACACCCAGAATTTTTTAAAAATGAAACGCACGGTCCCGGTGGGATGCAGGGCAATGGAACGGCGTGGAAAACACCCGTGTGTCCCACAGAGTGAGGATCAACACTGCTTCAGTGATACCCAGGCACACGTCATGTCACTGGGCTTCAGACTGTGATTTTTACACCTTGAAGCAGTGGTTCTCAACCTTCCTAAGGCCTCGACCCCTTAAGACAGCTCCTCACGTGGTGGTGACCCCCAACCATAAAATTATTTCCGTTGCTACTTCATTAACTGTAATTTTGCTACTGCTATGAACTGTAATGTAAATATCTGATAGGCAGGATGTATTTTCATTGTTACAAATGGAACATAAGTAAAGCATAGGGATTAATCACAAAAACAATATGTAATTCTATATTGTGAAATATTTCTTTCTAATGACAAAGAAATGAAATTTTGTCTTGAATCGTGGTGTAGCATGGGTAACAGTCTTCATATGACAACAGTAAACTACATGGCTACACTTTGCTACACCGAGGGGCGGTGTGTTGGTTCCTAAGACCATGGGAAATAGGTGTTTTCCGAAAGTCTTAGGCGACCCCTGTGAAAGGGTCGTTGGACCCCAAAGGGGTCGAGACCCACAGGTTGAGAACCGCTGCCTTGAAGGCAAAGCCCTTCCCCTCCCACAAAGGGATTCTGGCTTGCTGAAGGTTCGCAGGACGGTCAGCATTTTTTAGCCATGAAGTATTTGTCAGTTACGGTATGCAGATCGTTTAGACATCGTGCTATTTGCACACTTAATGGACTACAGTGTGGTGTCAACATAAATTTTATATGCAGTGGGAACCCAGAAGAATGTGTGGGATTCATTTTACGGCACATTCCTGCCTCCGAGAAAGTCCTCTGGCAGCGGTGCAGGGTCGCCGTGCCAAAGGGACATGGAACAGGGCACGGAGTCTTTCTGCCAAGATCATCCTACACCCTTTCCAGAACATTCCGGAGTCCCCTGACTCATCTGCATTTGGTTTAGTAGAGCGATCACCCAAGATCTCTAACTCCAGTCCTAACTTTGCTTCTCGGTATCCAAATCCTTGTATAGTGGTACCTCGAGATACGAGTTTAATTCGTTCTGTAACCTTGAGGAGTGGGAAACTGGTGGGTCGTGTGCAGTCGGCCGATCCGAGTGATGACTCCTATCTCAACTGTTGCTCGTATTTCAAAGCAAAAATCGCTCACTCGACAGCTCATATCACAAAAATCTCGTATGTTAGGGCACTCGTTTCTCGAGGTACCACTGTATCAACCAACCAGCAGCCAGATGTTTCCTTTTGGAGGTCCCAGGAGCACCTCAAATCATCAAGCTCTAACCTGAATGCCTATGCATCCCGCCCCCCACCGCCCAGTCTGCCTGTACACGATCAAATGTGTGCATCCCAAGGGCACAAATCCAGGTGGCGCTTGGGATGAAAAGGGCACCACCGTTGCCCAGTCACCCGAGCCAGAAACCAGCCCCCTTCTCCCCATCATCACAAGCAGTCCATCACCGTCCACCAATCCTGCGGCTCCTCCTTCCTCTCCATCGCTGCCCAGCCTGAGGGTGCCTCACCCCCTGGCCCCCAGGTCACTACACTGGCTCCCAGGCTGCCCTCTCCCCTCTCCCCACCCCCATCCTGCCCCCCTGCATGAGGCCATCTCGGATGCAGCCCAGAGAACCTTCTGAAACTCAGATCTGGCTGTGTCAGTCCCAGGACCCTTCATGCCTCCTGCCTCCCTCTCTGAGGATGAAGTCCAGGCCCCTCTGCGTGGTATCGAGGACTTCACAGCTGGTGTCACCCGCTAGCCCACTGAATGCCCTCACGCCATCCTTCCCCCCACCCCCCTCCCAGGCCCCAACTACTCTCAGTTAGTCCTCGATGCCCTCAGACACACCTATTCCTCTGTACCTGCTGCAACCCTTTCGAAACTCAGTAACCTCTGCTGTGTTCACCGGCCTCTCCCCTTCTAGTGCCAGCTCAGCCAGGCCTCCTCTGGGAAGTCCACCTTGATTGCCCCTACAGATCCACCCTGCCTCACACATCCTCCTTTAGAGCGAAGGCTCCATGAAATAGTCATAGTTTTATGGTCCATCTACACACTGGAATTCTACGCTGCCATAAAAAAGAAGGAATTCTTACCATTGGCAGCAACCTGGATGGAACTGGAGAGCCTTATGCTTAGTGAAATAAGCCAGTCAATGAAGGAGAAGCACCACATGCTCTCACTCATGTGTGGATAATAAGGAACGTTATAAACTGATGAACAAAAGGATAGATACAGAGGCAGTAAAGCATCAAAAGGACTGTCAGATTACAGCAGGAAGGTTAAGGAGAGGTGGGGAGATAAGAGATCACCCAAAGGACTTGTGTGCATGCATATAAGCATAACCAATGGACACAAGACACTGGGGGGTTAGGGTATGCCTGGGAGGGGGTGCAATGGGAAGATATGTACACATGTAACACATTAATTTAGAAAAATAGCTGAAACCGGTTTGGCTCAGTGGATAGAGCATCGGCCTGGGGACTGAGGGGTCTTGGGTTCGATTCCAGTCAAGGGCATGTACATTAGTTGCGGGCACATCCCCAGTGAAGGGCGTGCAAGGAGGTGGCTGATCGATGTCTCTCTCTCATCGATGTTTCTGGCTTTCTATCTCTCTCCCTTCCTCTCTGTAAAAAAATCAATGAAATATATTTTTTAAAAAAATAGTCATGGTTTAACTGAAGATCTGCCTTCCCAACTAGCCCGTGAACCTCTTGAGGGCAGGGACATGATTCCATCTTCTCTCCCCGGCACCGAGCCCGGAGACAGCCATTCTGCTCCCAGAAAGTCCTCAAGTCAGTAACGGCCCACCAACCAAGTGACTGGGCTCAGGGGACCGCCCTGGTGGCCTGCCGGACGGTGGCCGAGCTGAGATGGGAAGCTGGACCCTTTCCCACCGTCGGGCCCATGGCGGGGACACAGCCCGTTAAGATGAGACACAGCGTGGAGTAGGCCTTCGCCTACCAGCCCGATGGCTCCGGAACCCCGTCAGCAGGGCCTGGGTGGTCCTCACCGTCATGGGGACAGGTGCACGGGGCCACCCACACTCTCAGGACCCGACCGACAGCCAGGCTTCGAAGCTGCAGAGGTGGGCGCTTCCAGCCCGCTGGCCGCTGGGGACAGCCCTGGCTTCGGGGACCTTTGGCTCGACCCGTGTGAACCAAGTGGCCGGTGACATCGGGGGGCAGGCCAGCCCTCTGCCTGGGTGACTCGGGACACGTCGCCGTCTCTCTCGGGGCTTCAATTTCCCCACCTGCCAAATGGCCACTTGCACCAGGTCCGTTCCAGCTCAAACCACTTCAACGTGTGATTTCAACTGTGACCCCACCCAGACACAGGTCTGCGGGCCGGGCCAGGGACCAGGGACGGGTGTGGAAAGAACACAGTGTTTGTTTTGCCGAAACTGGTTTGGCTCAGTGGGTAGAGCGTCGGCCTGCAGACTGAAAGGTCCCAGGTTCGATTCCGGTCGAGGGCATGTACCTTGGTTGCAGGCACATCCCTGGTAGTGGGCGTGCAGGAGGTTGCTGATCGATGTTTCTCTCTCACCGATGTTTCTAACTATCCTTCTCCCTTCCTCCCTGTAAAAAAATCAATAAAATATATTGAAAAAGAAAAAAAGAACAGTGTTTGAGGAGGCTGCCCTCTGCCCAGCCTCTGCCCTTGGTTCCTTGTGACACTAGCGAGTCCCTTCCCTTCCTCAGTTTCCTCATCTGGAAAGGGAAGGTGAAATGGCAGCCGCAACGGCGTAGGTGAGGTGCCTGGCGTGGTGCTTTACCACAGCCGATGCCACCGTCTGTGGTTCCCTCCCCTGAGTTCTGGCAGGCACCTGTGAGTGCTGGGTGCCTCTCCAGCTCAGCCTGCAGGGCCTGGAAGCTAGAAAATTCTACCCTCCCTCACCTGGCCTCCTTGCTCCCCACCCCTGGATGTGGTTCTCGCCCTGCTCAGCCCGGCCCCCCGCCTGGGTCTGGCTGCGGGCAGAGTGGGTGAGCGTGGTTGGCCACACCTGTGACCACCCCGCTCCCAGGCCCGAGTGGCAGCGTCCAGAGTCACCCTGAGGCCCGGGGGTTCCGAGTCCAGTGCTCACGTGGCCCAACAGCAACCCTCCCCCCCGCACCCCGAGGCACAGGCCCCTGGGCTGACTCCCTACCCGGGCACCCTCCCGCTGTCCCCAGGCGACCCCGCGTTCCTGTGGTTTGGGGTTTGCTGGGGCGGTGGCTGCGCCTGCGATCTTGGCACCCTCCCCCCCGCCAGCTAATGGGGGGGGGGGCTCCCGGGGCCAGATTCCTCTTCAGACGAGATTCCCGCGGTTTCCCCGGCCCAGGCGTCTGCGGGGCAGAGGACAGACCATGTGGAGTTACGTTTCTCTGGAAAAACAAACGTGGGGTTCGGTTTCTCTGGAAAAAGGGCTCCACCAGCGGAGGCCGGAGCGTCTCTCCGGGCGTCGGGCCTGCGGCACCGGTGCCAGGCTGGACTCCACGGCCTTCCGGGCTCCGTGGTGGAACGATCCCAGGTCCCGAGGCTGTGCGCCCCTCCCACACCCCGCTCTGCACCCTGGGTGACCTCAGAACTGTCACCAGAGAAGGGCCCCAAGTTTTCCCAGCTCCTGACCAGAGGCAGCTGGGAACCCCGAAACAGGAGCATCCCCCTGGGACCGGTCCACACCGGCTGCAGGTGGTGCTGCCACCACCGCTGGGAGAGAGGGGGATTCCAGGATCAGGTGGCAAAGACCAGGGGATGTGGGGAGAATGGCTGTCTCCCTGGGTCCCGGGATCCAGCAGTATATTCTAGAGCAGCGGTTCTCAACCTGTGGGTCGCAACCCCTTTGGGGGTCCATCGACCCCATCACAGGGGTCGCCTAAGACCATCAGAAAACACAGATATTTACATTACGATTCACAACAGCAGCAAAATTACTGTTAGGAAGTAGCAACGAAAATAATTTTATGGTTGGGGGTCACCACAACATGAGGAACTGTATTAAAGGGTCCCAGCATTAGGAAGGTTGAGAACCACTGCTCTAGAGTGACAGACCCTAAGAGGCGCCGAGAAAGCCACCTGCCGATTTTCCCACCCCAACACCAGCTTAGAGCCGGCCAAGAAAGGCCCCTGCACGTGTAGAGTCCCCACACCGTGGAATATTATTCAGCCACGAAAAAGCAAAGAGCACTGATACAGGCCGGACACAGGTGAACCTTGGAATCACAAGCTGAGAGGAAGAAGCCAATCACAAAAAGTCACAGATTGTATGATTCTACAGTGGCACCTCGAGATACGAGTGCCCTAACATACGAGATTTTTGAGATATGAGCCCATTGAGTAAGCGATTTTTGCTTGGAAATACAAGCAACATTTGAGATAGGAGTAATTGCGTAGATCGGCCGGCTGCACACGACCCACCAGTTTACTGAGACTCGAGTGTCTCATAGTTTCCCACGCCTCAAGGTTACGGAACGAATTAAACTCGTATCTCGAGGTATCACTGTATTTGTATCAACTGTCCAGAATAGGCGAATCCATTAATCAGTTTCCTAGGAGTCCAACTCCAGAGTGTAGACTTTTTTTTTTATCCTCACCTGACCCTCACCCAAAGATATGTTTTTCATTGATGGGAGGAAGAGAGGGAGAGAGAGAGAGAGAGAGAGATGAGAGAGAAACATCAACTGATTGCCTCCCTTACATGCTCCGACTTGGGATGGACCCCACCACCTGGGTATGTGCCCTGACCGGGAATCGAACCTGGGATACTTCGGTTCATAAGATGATGCTCCAACCAACTGAGCCACCCCGGTGAGGGCCAGAGCCTGAACTTTTAGCTCCCACACTGTGCTGCCTCACAACATCTGAGAGAATTCAAGTCCCCGACTCCTCACCTGGGGTCAGACGCCGTGTTCATCAGGTGCCACTGCCGGGCCCACTCCAATATGTTGGTGGCTTCGCCTGTAAAGACTCTTTCTGACACGGATGCATGGCCGTGGCCAGGCCCAGGCCCTTCCACTTCCTGGTACAGTGGCACCTCGAGATACGAGTGCCCTGACATACGAGATTTTTGAGATACAAGCCGTTGAGTGAGCGATTTTTGCTTTGAAATATGAGCAACATTTGAGATACAAGTAATTGCGCAGATCAGCCGTCAGCACACAACTCGAGCGTCTCATAGTTTCCCACACCTCAAGGTTACGGAACGAATTAAACTCGTATCTTGAGGTACCACTGTACTTTAGAGAGGGCCTTGACCTCCGCCCCTGAGCCCTTCACATCAGGCCATCAGACAGAAAAGACAGTGAGCCAGAGTAGGTTTTTTTAAAAGAGAGGGAGAGGGATAGAGAGTTAGAAACCTCGATAAGAAAAGACATCGATCAGCCGCCTCCTCCACGCCCCCCCACGCCCCCCACTGGGGATGTGCCTGCAACCGAGGTACGTGCCCTTGCCCGGAATCAAACCTGGGATCCTTCCATCTGCATGCCGATGCCCTATCCACTGAGCCAAACCAGCTAGGGCCAAAGTGGGTTTATTTTTTAAGGGTCAGACTAGCAAGCACATGGCACGGTCTGTATCTCTTTGGCCAGAGTGCACTGTCCAGAACTCTGTTCGAGGCCCCGTCTAACCACAGGGGACGCTGGGTGAGAGAGTCTCCCTTGGTGCCCAGAAGGGAAAGATCTGCCTCTGGGGAAAAGACTGAGAATGCACAGCCACGGGTGCCACATCCACGGACCACAAGCTCCCGGTGGCGGTGTGTGAAGAGCCGCAGGTGCAGGCAGTGACATCAGAGCTAACGAAGCTCGAGACACGAAAACAAGGGTGTGCCTGCAGGCGGGGCCGGGAGGTGTGAGGGCACTGAGTGTGCTCTTACTCACCGGCGGCTCAGCGGGAGGCGGGAGTATCCAAGGAGTTCACTCGGGATCACACACCATCCTCCCCTCCCTCCTCCCTCCCCGCCTCAACCCGGCCAGGGACCCCCTTCTCCAGGCCAGGCCCTGGACAGATGTGTTTTACCGGTGACGTACAAACAAGTTTGAGTTCAAGGACAACTGAGCACCCCAGGGCCCCTCCAGCCCTGGTCTTAGAGACGGCAGGGACCCACCCTATAGAGGTGGGGCATTCATAAGAAAGATATTCCTGGATTGGGCCTCGCCTAGCACGCAGGTGGAGTTTCAGACATGCACGTTGTTTAAAAGTGGGTTTTTTTGTTGTTGTTTTATGTGTGTTTTTTTTAATATATTTTATTGAGTTTTTACAGAGAGGAAGGGAGAGAGATAGAAAGTCAGAAACATCGATGAGAGAGAGACATCGATCAGCCGCCTCCTGCACGCCCCACAGTGGAGATGTGCCCGCAAGCAAGGTACATGCCCCCGACCGGAATCGAACCTGGGACCTTTCAGTCTGCAAGCCGACGCTCCATCCACTGAGCCAAACTGGTCTCGGCTAAAAGTGTTTATTTTATTGATTTTTTTAGAGAGAGGAGGAGAGAGAGAGAAAAACATCCACGTGAGAGAGAAACAACTGGCTGTCTCTTGCATGCCGGGAATGAACCTGCAGCCTGGGCATGTGCCCTGACAGGGAATTGAACCAGCGACTTTTTGGTGCACGAGTCACCCACGACACCCAACCCACTGGCCAGGGCCAGGCGGGCACATTTCACCGCCGAGACGTCAGGCAGCTCCTGGTTAGGGGTAGGGCACAGGCGCCGGTGCCCCTCGGTGTGCCCCTGTACCCTCCCTCTCTCAGGAAAGGTGACAGACCAAGCAGGGCAGGCTGAGGGTGACAGGGCTGGGCCCAGCCTGTCTGGTTTTGGACACACGCGGCTGGTTCTCTTTCCAGATTTAACTCTGAGGTGTACGGATCAGCGGACCATGCCCCGCGCCACAGACAAGTTATTTTGTCCAGAGAGGACACCCCACATGCCCCTGAGCAGAGCGACCCAGCCCGCCTGTCGCAGGAAGGAAGGGGCCGGGAAGGAACGGCATACTAATAAGGAGCATGTTCGCCCTCGCCCATTTGGTTCAGTGGTGAGAGGTCAGCCCTCAGACCCAAGGGTTGTGGGTTCGATTCTGGTCAAGAGCACCAACCTCAATTGTAGGCTTGATCCCCGGTCCTGGTCAGGGGGTCGGCAGGAGGTAACCCATCTCTGGTTCTCTCTCTCCTATTGATGGTCCTCTCTGTGTGTCTCTCCTCCTCCCTGCCACTCTCTCTAACAATCAATGCGGGTGGAGATTAACAAAAATTAACAGAAAGAAGCATGTTCAGCCGAAACCGGTTTGGCTCAATGGATAGAGCATCGGCCTGTAGACTGAAAGGTCCCAGGTTCGATTCTGGTCAAGGGCATGTATCTTGGTTGAGGGCTCATCCCCAGTAGGGGGGCGTGCAGGAGGTGGCTGATGGATGTCTCTCTCTCATCGATGTTTCTGACTCTTTTCACTCTCTCTTCCTCTCTGTAAAAAATCAATAAAATATATTTTTTTAAAAGGAAGAAAGAGAGGAAGGAAGGAAGGAAGGAAGGAAGGAAGGAAGGAAGGAAGGAAGAAAGAAAGAAAGAAAGAAAGAAAGAAAGAAAGAAAGAAAGAAAGAAAGAAAGAAAGAAAGAAAGAAAGAAAGAAAGAAAAGGAAGAAAGGAAGAAAGAAGCATATTCACACCGGTCCTAGCCATGGACCTGCTTTGGGACCACAGAACGCCTGTCCTCTTGGGGGCTGCACGGCCTCCACATGCCACTGTCAGGGTCAAGGGAGGCCCTGAAGCCAAGGACCTGGGTGACAGTCACCTCTTGCAATGGGCCCTAAGCAACGGCCCCTCCCTCTCTGTGCCTCAGCTGACCCCCTGGGTCCAGGGAGATCTGACCTCCAGCGTGAAGTGCACACACCCTAAGACACTGGTCGGCAAACTCATTAGTCCACAGAGCCAACTATCAACAGCACAACGACTGACATTTCTTTGGAGAGCCACATTTTTTAAACTTAAACTTCTTCAAAAGAGACTCACCCAGGCCGTGGTATTCTGTGGAAGAGCCACACTCAAGGGGCCAAACAGTTGCATGTGGCTCGTGAGCCACAGTTTGCCGATCACGGCCCTAAGGCAACAGAAGGGCCCGCTGGCATGTGGCAAGAAAATGTTAAAACCCGATGTACACATTTACATGTATTTCTGTCTAATGTAAGGAGGTTCCGCTCTACAAACATTTAACATCATCCAGCCTGACCTGGGTGCTCGGCGTGTTTGGGGACAATTGTGTCCCCCCCACATTAGTCTACATCGAGGTGGAGGAGCAGAGGACGTGGGGCAGCCTCCTCACTCCGTTGCCCAATTTTCAACACGTGGTGACATACCGCCATTTACATCGGCCCAGTGCAGTGAATTTGCAGATTGCCGGGTGATTCACACTAAACAAATTCACCTTTAAAAAGGACACGTGGCCTAAAATGGCCTCTGGAAAGAAACAGCAAGAAAAGAGCAGCACTTTGCCTTATCCTGGGACGTGACTTCACCTGATGCTCCGGGGAGGGGAGACGGGACTGTCTGTGGAGAGCTTCAGTAGATGTCACTCCAGAAATGACATCTTTTCATCAGGGGAAAGGTGACATCTGAACAGCTGCTGGAGGAGGAGACCTTTTTTTTTGGAAGGAAAATAGGATGATTTGGAAGTTTCAAAATGTTCTCGTTGTTATATGAAAATCTTGTGTGTTCCCAAGATCTTTTATAGCTACCCTTACACACACAGAGAGAGAGAGAGAGAGAACAAAAAGGAATTTTTTAACTTGCTCGTAAAACTCTTCCAAATGGAGTGTTTGAGTGGGCTTTAAACCCACTTGCTAAAGGCATTAAAATGCAACATATTCCAATTTCGTGGTGAGGACAACTGATTGACATGAGAGAAGCTGGGAATTTGAAAGTCAATTCTGAACAAAACTTTTGCAAAATGGGTGGGTGGCACTGAAATTGACAACTGAACGCCATGATTTCACGCGCAGGCCCCCTCCTCAGCGGCAACAGCCCTTCGCGCTGAATATTGAGATAAACCAAATTTAGCCCCAGACCTTCACGTCACTCTTCCACAAAGTGTCAAGCCAGGATTTTCAAAAATAAAGAAGCACATTTCGTGGCATTGCTCTCATTGTAAGAACACAAAGGGATTTTATGCCATTATTAAGCGAAATGCCATAAAAATTATTTTAAAGCTGTACTTATTACATTTTTTCATTTTGGTGTATATAGTTCTATAATGTACACAATATACAGAATGTATAATTTACCTGAGTATAATGTAGACAGTGTGTTTGATCGTGTACATATTTTTAAATGTGCATCTAATGGATATTCATGTATCTAGTCCATGTACATAATTTGTAAAGCTCTATGTATATAACTTATAAATAAATAGATGCCAGGGGTGCCTGCTTAACATTTTTTATCGATGATGTAGGAACAAGTTTGAGTTCAAGGACAACTGAGCACCCCAGGGCCCCTCCAGCCCTGGTATTAGAGATGGCAGGGGACCCGCCCCATAGAGGTGGGGCATTCATAAGAAAGATATTCCTGGATTGGGCCTCGCCTAGCACGCAGGTGGAGTTTCAGGCATGCACATTGTTTAAAAGTTTTTTCTTTTTCTTTTTTTAAATGTATTTTATTGATTTTTACAGAGAGGAAAGGAGAGGGACAGAGTTAGAAACATTGATGAGAGAGAGACATCGATCAGCCGCTTCCTGCACACCCCCTATTGGGGATGTGCCCACAACCAAGGTACATGCCCTTGACCAGAATAGAACCTGGGACCCTTTAGTCCTCAGGCCGACGCTCTATCCACTGAGTCAAACTGGTTTCGGCTAAAAGTTTTTTCAATTGATCTTTTAGAGAGTGAAGGAGAGAGAGAAAAACATCCATGTCAGAGAGAAACAATTGGCTGTCTCTTGCATGCAGGGAATGAACCTGCAGCCTGGGCATGTGCCGTGACAGAGAATCGAACCAGCAACCTTTCGGTGCCCGGGACGCCCACGACACCCAACCCACCCACTGGCCAGGGCCAGGCAGGCACATTTCACAGCTAAGACGTCAGAGGTGCAGAAGAGTAAAATCTGAGAGGTGTCCCACCTCCCGTGGCATCCCCTTCATAAGGACCAGAATCTCCTCCCGTGAACTAACCCCCTCACTCTCCTCCTCACCCCTTCCTCTGCCACAGGAGAGGGAAAACCAGGCTTCCCTCCTGCTCGGGGGGAATCGGTGAGCCCAGCAAATTTGCCGTGGAGAATAAGTGTCAATTCAGGCCTCCAGAGCGCAGTCTGGCCTTTGACCTGCTCTGCTCCCTCTGCACCTTGATGAGGAGTCTGGTTTTTAGTCACCCGAATTCTCACTGTCCTCTCTGCCGGGAATCGCTGCCTCACATGCTACCGATAGAACCGAGGATGTTCAGGAGCCTAACCACCCGTGCCAGTTCTCTGCCCCATCGTAGCAAGGAACATCCCTTCCCCAATCTTCTGCGTCTGCCCCAACCCCAAAGAAGAGAGTTCCAGAAAAATGTCAGGCCCACACCTCTGCTACCCTCACAGGGGCTCATCACCCGCCTGGACCAAAACAGTTGTTCTTTGGCACAAATACGTTCATGCTGTTCCCTCCCTGCTCTGCTCTGGGGAGTGTGTGCTAAGTGAAATAAGCCAGACGGAGAAAGGCAAATAACCTGTGATTTCACTTTTATGTAGAATCTAAAAACACAAAATAAACGAAACAGAAACAAACGCATAGACACAGAGAACGTTTGGATGGTTGCCAGATGGGAAGGGTTTGGGGGGTGGGGGGATGGATGAAAAAGAGGAAAGCACTAAGATGTGCAAATGGCCAGTTATAAAATGGTCATGGGGATGTAAAGTACCGAACAGGGAATAGCCCAGCTAATAAAGAGGGGATATGCAAATTGACCATCACTCTGTCACAAACATGGCTGCCCCCACTGCTGAGGCCAAGTTCCCATAAGGAGCCTTAATGAGCAATCAGCAGAGACCTGAGGCTACGCTCTCCCCCGCTCCTGTGGGGCTTGACAGAGGTCCTCAGGCCGTGCCCCCTGACCTGGCATCAGGCTGTGGGACCTCAGGTCACACTTCCTGCCCCAGTGCCAGGCCGGGGGACCTGAGGCCACACATCCCACCTGGCAGGGCTTGATGGAGGACCTCAAGGCATACCCTCCATCCCAGTTTGGGCTGGGGGACCTCAGGCCATGCCCCCCATCCTGGTGCTGGGCCTTGGGGCCTGAGGCTACACACCCCTGCCTGGCAGGGCTTGACAAGGGTGGGACTGGCCAGGTCTGGATCTAGCCCAATGGGGAGGGGGCTGGCTGGGTCTGGGTCTCATGCAATTTTGAGGTGCATGTGAGTGGGCAGGGACTTGACTCTGGGTCCCGTGGTGAGCCCCAGACTCTGACAGGAGGTAGGTTTTCATATCCATTTTACCAATTTTCTTTCATCTCTGATGCTTCTATTATAGAGAAAGGGCAAATAGCAATATTAAATTATTTCCTCTAATGAATCCCCTTTTAATGCACACGAATTTCGTGCACCGGGTCACCAGTAGTCAATAATATTGTCATAACTGTGTATGGTGTCAGATGGGTGCTAGCCTTATGGGGTGATCACTAATGTAAGCTACATACATGTCTAATCACTATGTTGTACACCTGAAACTAATACTTATTGCATGTCCACTGTAATGGAAAATTTTAAAACAATTTTTAAATAAATAAATGAAAATAATTTTTTTTTAAATGCTTAAGCTTGCTCTGTATCGCCATTGCTCACAACCAAAGCCAGGGGCTTAGGCCAACCCGCAGGTCCTCTCCCCGCCACCAGCCCACCTGCATCAGTCACCGGCAGGAAGCAGAAACCGCACTCGCAAATTTCAGCGGAAAGGAATTTCACGCCGGTAACTCAGAACTTGCCAAATCACGGGGAGGGCGAGACCAGCAGGCTGCACCTGCAGGAATGTCTCCCAGAGACACACACGGGACCCACCTTGGAACTGCCCCCTCTGGCATCCTCAGGAAGATAAGGAGTCAGGAGCCACCCAGATTCGGTTGCCTTCAAGAACCATCACTTAACTGAATACAGGGGTCAGGAAGTCATTCCAGCAACAACCCCCACCTGGGCGCTGGGTGCTGGAAGGCAGCTGCCCCAAACCGGGTGTCTCCATAACTGTGCAGACCGGCAGCAACAAGCCACGCCCCGGTCCATGTGATTGACAGAACCTGTAGCCCAGCCAGGATTCCACTGTCCAGGGAGGGTGAGAAGTTTAGCCGTCAGGAAGGGGAAAACAGGGGAAGACAGGATAGAGGCAAAGCTGTACACACATTGTCTTTCCAGATTCCTCATCCAACCCTCTCCCCACACTCGCCCTGAATTCCAGCCACAGGGACCTCTCCAAGGGTCCCCGGGTCCCCCAGGCCCTTCCTCACCTCTCTGACCGCCCCCAGGCTGGTCCCCAGCCCCCTCCACTTCCAAAGTCCTTCAAGAACCTGAGAGACTTTCTCTGACGCCCTCAGGCAGGGGTTACTGCAGCCCAAAGTTGTCCAAAGAAACATAAGGCAGCTGAAACCGGTTTGGCTCAGTGGCTAGAGCCTGCGGACTGAAAGGTCCCAGGTTTGAGTCCCGTCAAGGGCATGTACCTTGGTTGCAGGCACATCTCCACCAGTAGGAGGCGTGCAGGAGGCAGCTGATCAATGTTTCTCTCTCATGGATGTTTCTAACGCTATCCTTCTCCCTTCCTCTCTGTAAAAAAAATCAATAAAAAATATATTTCTTACAAAAAGAAAGAGCCGAAACTGGTGTGGCTCAGTGGATAGAACGTCGGCCTGAGGACTCAAGTGTCCTGGGTTCTATTCCAGTCAAGGGCTCATACCTTGGTTGCAGGCACATCCCCAGTGGGGGCCGTGCAAGAGGCAGCTGATCAATGTTTCTCTCTCATCGATGTTTCTAGCTCTTTATTTCTCTCCTTTTTCTCTGTAAAAAATCAATAAAATATATATTTTTTAAAAAGAAACATAATGCAAACCACAGATATAATTCCAAATTTCCTAGCAGCCACCTGCATGTGGTAGGTTGAAAAATGGCCGCTCCAAAATATCGAGTCCCAGCCCCTCACACTCCTACCTGATTTGCAGCTGTCGTTAAAGATTTCGAAATGAGAGTACCCTGGATCATCCAGGTGGGTCCTCGATGCCATCACAAGGGCCCTGACAAGGGAGAAGCAAACACAGGAGAAGGTGACACCAAGAGGAGGCAGAGGCTAGAGCGAGGAGGCCACAAACCCAGGGGTTCTGGGGCAGCCGCAGTAGGTGGGAGAGGCCAGGACCAGATTCTCCCCTGGTTATATTTCACCGAACCCAATATCAACATCGTATTATCATTTCACTGTGTAAGTAATATACAAATGATGAATGAGCCAAAACCGGTTTGGCTCAGTGGATTCAGCATCGGCCTGGGGACTGAAAGGTCCCGGGTTCAATTCCGGTCGGGGGCATGTGCCTTGGTTACGGGCACATTCCCAGTAGCGGGTGTGCAGGCGGCAGATGATCAATGTTTCTCTCTCATCGATGTTTCTGACTCTCTATCCCTTTCTCTTCCTCTCTGTAAAAAATCAGTAAAATATTAAAAATAAATACGTAAATAAAAATGATGAATGAGGTCGCTTACGTTCCCTTTCTTCATACAAAGTTTTTGAACTCTGATTTGCATCTTACATCTTGAACAGCATCTCACTTCAGACAGCTGTGTGGGATGGCACAGTCCCAAAGGATTTTTTTTTTAAATATATTTTATTGATTTTTTACAGAGAGGAAGGGAGAGAGATAGAAAGTCAGAAACATTGATGAGAGAGAGACATCGATCAGCCGCCTCCTGCATGCCCCACAGTGTAGATGTGTCCGCAAGCAAGGTACATGCCCCCAACTGGAATCGAACCTGGGACTTTTCAATCTGCAAGCTGACGCTCT
The DNA here is from genome assembly GCA_004026805.1 of Lasiurus borealis. NCBI lineage: Eukaryota > Metazoa > Chordata > Mammalia > Chiroptera > Vespertilionidae > Lasiurus > Lasiurus borealis. The sequence goes on from PVJN01018446.1 coordinate 35,059, forward strand.
ATCCACTGAGCCAAACCAGTCTCGGCTCAACGGATTTTTTAAGGCCAGGCGTTGCAGTAAAGTTACAGGGTGCGTGATGGAGACCCATTCGGAAACAGTGTGAACGCAGAGGCTGTGTGCTGGGTGGCAGACAGGAGCGGCCATGATTGGGAAGTGGGTCCCCCGGAGAAGGTCCCCCAATCTGAGCCCAAAGCTCCGATCCCCGAACAAAAAGAAAAGGGAGGACAGACACAAAACCTGTGCGCAGCCTCCATTCCAATATGCTGCCCAGGATGGCCCGGCCCGGCCGGCCCGGGAGGCGGCTCTGCGAAGGGTCTCCTGCCCACGGCCATCCATCCCGCCTTCCCAAGGTCAAGGACTTCTCTCTCTGCAAGCTCTGCCAAGCCACGGCCCCTCCCCCGCCTGGCACGTGGTCAGAGGAATGCCCAGAGCCAGCGCACCTTGGTCTTAACAAGTCCCTGCCCAACCAAGCAGGGCTCCCCTGATCATGTGATGCCTGGGGGGGGCCAGGCAGGGGGCCGAGGGCCGGGGGAAGCAGGGAGTCCGGGAGCCCCTCACACACAAGCCCAGCCCCAGCCCCCCTCAGGCCGGGCCAGGCCCCCAGCCGCTGCCTCCTCCCTTCCTGGCGCTGAGGCCGACCTCACCTGAGTCCTGGGCCCACAGACAGGGGAGGGTGGGGCCTGGCGGCTGTCAGCCACGAGTAGGGCCCCGAGGGGAGGAGGGAGGGCAGGATAGTGGGTGCTCTTAAGTCTGAGGTGAACTACGCCTTCCCTCACTGCTCACCTGGTCTCCGAGCTGCCTCGATCCTTGATCCCCGGAGCCAGGAGGGAAGGTGGCCGCTGCCTGCCCTGGACACCAGGTAGGTGCCTTTCTCCTGCAAGGAGCTTGCTGCAAACGCCTCCCCAGCCGGCTCCTTTAACCCCGTGTCCTCTGCTCCTCTGTTTCTGGGGCGCAGGTGGGGAGACAGGGGGAAGAGGCTGTGGGCGAGAGAGAGACATGGTCTCAGGACCACAGACCCGGGAGCTGAACGCTGGAGGCAGCAAATCTGTACCCTTCTGAGTGCAGGCGAGAGAACCAAGGTGCAGGGCGGGGAAGAGGTTTGCCCAAGGGCACGGAGACCTGGGGGAAGGGTCGGGCCCAGAACCAGGCCTCCTGCCTCCCCAGCCCGGTCCCGAGCCCTGGTGCCGGGCCCCTCCGGCTGCCGGGCACCCAGAGGTGCGGGGCAGCGGCCTTTGCTGGTCCTGCAGCCCCGGGGTCTGGGTGGAGGGGAGGGGACGGCCGGAAGCCACTCTCCCCAGGATGGGGTTGAGTTGGGGTTGGACTATTGAGGCAAGGGGCTTGGGGAGCCTCAGGCTTCGCTCTCTCCTGCCTCTGCCTCCGCTGAGCGGGGCTTGTGGGAGGCCGGTTATGAGCAGAGGACACGTGCTAAGGTAGCGGGATCCCTCGCCGCCCCAGCCCCTGGGGACAAAGAGAGAGATCTGCGTCAAAACCTGAGGGGATAAGGGGGTGGGGGAGGGACCTATAAATAAGACTGGGCTGGCTGGAGCCCTCCCTGCCCACCATAGACCCCCCACCACCCCCTACACACACACACACAGGCCGAAGCCCCGGGGTGGGGGGGAGGCATGACGTCCAGGAATAAAACTCTGAGCCCAGGCGCTGCCTGAGGAGGTCCAGGGTGACTCAGGGGCCCTTCAACCTGAGAGGAGTATGAAAAGGAGCCCCCCAGGCTTGTCCCTGGGGTCCCAGAACCCCAGGAGGGAAAGAGGTGGAAGGGGTCCTCAATCTCTGAAGCAGAGGGGGTAGGAGCCTCGACCCCAACCCCCCACCAGGTCCTGTATGACCTCGGGCAAACCCCTGAGCCTCTCCAGCCTCGCAGATCCGCTGAGGAAATGAAATGGGTGCATTTAAGGGAGCGGTTCTCAACCTGTGGGTCGCGACCCTTTTGGGGGTCGAACGACACTTTCACAGGGGTCGCCTGAGACCATTGGAAAACACAGGTATTTACATTATAATTCATTAACAATAGCAAAATTACAGTTATGAAGTATGGTTGGGGGTCACCGCAACATGAGGAACTGTATTAAAGGGTCGCGGCATCAGAAAGGTTGAGAACCACTGGTTTAAGGGCGCATCTGTGACTGTCCCCATTACACAGACGGGACACTGAAGTCCAGAGAGGAGAGGGCACTGGCCCAGGGCGGCACAAAAGCAGTTTCCACATCAGGAGGCAGGCATCCTGGGCCCTCATCCTGGGGGGAGACCCAGCCCCCCGTGTACTCCGTCAAGTCAACACCCCAGCCTCCTCTGCGGGGGTTGGGGGGGGCAGACAAAAACCCTGCAGGACACGCCGAGATCCTGCCCCCCGCAAAGCCAGCCAGGCCTCGGGGAGCACGTGAGGGAGAAGCCGCAGCTCCGTGTCCTCGGCTGCCCCAGGAAGGAGCTCAGAGGCCAGTCCCCGTCCACTGCCTTTTATAGCCGCACTGCAGGCGCCTGGGGTCCCCCCCTACCCCCCCCCCCACTCCCGGGACGGGCCAAGGAGAAGCCTGGCTTTCCTCCTTCCCTTCCTGTGTGGCCTGGGCCACTCACATGCCCTCTCTGGACCCCGGGGGTCCCTCTGCCTTTGAACGCCCTGCGGTACCAGGAGCTAAGGGTCCAAAGCCCGTGGCCTGGGTTGGAATCCCAGCTCCATCTGTTTCCTTCACCCTCTCTGCGTCTCGGTGTCCTCATCTGTAAAACGGGCTGGTACCAGGGGTGCAGAACTGCCTCGGAGCGCGAGAGGAGAGTTAGCACCTGTGACACCCACAGGTGAGCGCCTGGCAGGTGGGGAGTGCTCGATAAGTGGGAGCTGCTGTTATTTTTTCTGATGAAGTTGTTACACTCTAGACAAGTCCCATTTCTCCGTAGTATTTAGAGTAGCAGTTCTCAACCTGTGGGTTGAGACCCCTTTGGGGGTCGAGCAACACTTTCACAGAGGTCGCCTAAGACCATTGGAAAACACAGATACGATTCATAACAGCTGCAAAATGACAGTTATGAAGTAGTAACGAAAATAATTTTATGGTTGGGGGTCAGCACAATATGAGGAACTGTATTAAAGGGTCTCAGCATTAGAAAGGTTGAGAATCACTGACTTAGAGTTTTTCACCTGCTTTCACAAGCAGCACCTCATTGCTTCCCTGTGGCTCTCTGGCGGGGGCCAGGGACGGGGGGGGGGGGGGGGGGGGGGGGGGGGGTGCAGGGCAGGGATTCTTCCACCCATCTCGCAGATGAAGAAACTAAGGATCCGATTGCACCTTCATTAAGGAACTGTTTGAGCTGGAAACCGAATCGGAATTTCAGGCTCCAGAGTCCGCGCTCATTTTGTTTGCCCGGCCTGGCCTCTGCCTTTTCCAGCCTGGGAGTCTGACTCTAAAGCAGGGTGTGATGGCAGCATCTTGGAAAGAGGGAGAAGCAGAGTCGAGGAGTATTGGGCGTGCGGGGTCCCAAGTGGGGAGGCTCAGGGCATGCGGTGGGAGTGCGACCCGCGTGTCCCAGCTGCTTGCAGTTTTCTCGGGAGCCTCAGTCCTAGAACCTCCTGCCTCCTACCCAGCCCCACCTGTAGGAAGGTACCGACAGGTGGTATCCGGGTTAGACAACAGGAAGGACTTTCCATAGTAAAGGGAACTGAGGAAGCTGACACATCTCTTTCCTGGATGGGCCCCCAGGGAGTGAATAGCATCCGATGATGTCACTCCCCAGCTCAAAACGGTTCTGTAGCTCGCCCATGCCCTCAGGGTTGAGGCGCCACTAACTGAGCCCAGCCTGGCCTCCCTCCACCCCCGCCCCATCTTTTCCTCCATCTACCCTAGGAGTTTCCTGTTTCCTGGGTGTTCAAGAATGCCTCCTAATCCCCCCACACACACACAAACACACACTGTCTGTCAGGCTTCTGAAAATACCTGCCTCCTCCCCACCTACCTGGCCAGCTAGCTCCTGCTTTTTCCGCTTGCCTCCTTTTACATGCTTCTTCCTCCAGGAAGTCCTCCCTGACTTCCCCACCAGGGCTTCCTGAGTCCCCTCTGCTTCCCCCCCCCCCACTCCCCGCTCCCTGGTGCCACTGCTTCTGATTGCTCACCTGCTCCCATGGGTTCACACCCTGGGAAGGAGCAGCTAAAGGCAGGGGCTCAGACTCGGACCCCTGGGCAGGTTACTCCCCTCCCTGCGTTTCCATCCTCACGTGGCAATGGGGTGTGATCACAGTGTTACCTCAGAGGGCTGTTATGAGGGAGGGTTTTCAGAGCCGGTGTGTGTCAACAGCAGAGAACTGTGCACACAGACATTGCTCGGTGCACACGGGCTGGTATTTACCTAACAAATAAAGCCTGGGACAGAGAGGAGATTTAATAAAGCTCTATTGACGTTACTTCATTTAACAATGACTTGCATCGTGCTCAGCGGGTGCCAGGCACTACCCTAAGCACGTTACCAATACCAGCTCGTTCTGTGGGGAAGGAGATGGGGTACAGAGAAGTTCATTAACC
>PVJN01018447.1:0-38823 GCA_004026805.1 Lasiurus borealis
TTAGTATGGACATTTTAATGTTGATTCTACCAATCCATGAACATGGTATATTTTTCCACTTGTTGATATCTTCTGCTAGCTCTTTTTTCAATGTCCTGCAGTTTTACTAAGTATAGGTCTTTTACCTTCTTGGTTAAGTTTATTTCAAAGTATCTTAATTTTTTGTTGCAATGATAAATGGGATTTTTTTAGTTTCTCTTTCTCAGAGTTTATCATGTCATCTGCAAATAATGAGGATTTCACTTCCTCCTTTCCAAATTGGATGCCTTTCATGTTTTCTTCTTGTCTCATCACTGTGGCTGGGACTTTCAATACTATGTTGAATAAGACTGATGAAAGTGAGCATTTCTGTCCTGTTCCTGTTCTTAGGGGAAATGGTTTTCGTTTTTACCCTTTGAGTACGATATTGGCTGTAGGTTTGTCATATATGGCCTTTATCATGTTGAGATATACACCCTCTATTCCCACTTCGCTGAGAGTTTTTATAAAAAAATGGCATTAGAGTTTGTTGAATGCTTTTCTGTATCAATTGATATGATTATGTGATTTTTGTCTTCTAATTTGTTTATGTTATATATCACATTTATTGCTTTGGAGTTACTATACCAATCTTGCATCCCTGGAGTAAATCCTACTTTGTCATGGTGTATGATCTTTCTAATGTATTGCTGGGTCTGACTTGCTAATATATTATTGAGGATTTTAGCATCTATGTTCATCAGAAATATTGGGCTCTAATTCTCTTTCATTATAGTATATGTATGTGGTTTTGGAATTAGGATAATGCTGGTCTCAAAAAAAGAGTTTGGAAGTATTTCCTCTTTTGAATACTTTGAGGAGGATAGGTGTTAGTTCTTTGAAGGTTTGGAGAAACTTCCCTGTGAAGCCATCCAGAGCAGAGCTTTTGTTTGCTGGGAGTTTTAAAATTTTTTATTTTTATTACTGCTTCAGTATCATCGGTAGTTATCAGCCTATTCACCTTTTCCAATTCTTCCCAATTCAGTTTTAGAAGATTTTACTTTTCTAAGAATATGTCCATGTTGTCCAGTTTCTTGGAATTTTTTTGTGATCCTTTGTATTTCTGTGGTGTCAGTTATTACTTCACCTTTTTCATTTCTGATTTTGTTTATTTGGATCCTCTCTATTTGTTTCTTGATGAGTCTGGCTAAAGATTCATCAATCTTATTTATCTTTTCAAAGAAGCAGCTCTTGGTTTTATTGATCTTTTTATTTATTTTTCTATATTATTTACTTCTGTTTTGATTATTTCCTTCCTTCTACTTACTCTGCACTTTTCTTGTTGTTCTATTTCTAATTCTTTACATTGTAGAGTTAGCTAACTTATTAGTTTTTCTTTTCCTTTCTTTTTCTTAAGTGGGCCTGTAAAGATGTAAACTTCCTACTTAGTACTGCTTTCACTGTTTCTCATAGATTTTGGATTGTTGTGTTTTAATTTTCTTTTTTTTACCAGGATGTCTTTTATTTCTTCTTTGATTTATTTGGTAACCCATTCATTGTTGTATTCAACAATGCCTTTTTTGTTTGATTATTTTTAATTATAGTTGATTTATAATTTCATGGCATTGTGATCCAAGAAGATGCTTGATATGATTTTAGTCTTGAACTTGAAGAGAAGTCATTGATGTGTTAATGTGTGGTCTATCTTTGAAAATATCTCACGTGCACTTTAGAAGAATGTATATTCTATAGCTTTGGGATAAAATATTCTAAAACTGTCAATTCCATCTGATCTAGTGTATCATTTAGGTTTGCAATTTCCATGTTGATTTTTTTGTTTAGAAGACATATCCAATGATGTCAGTGAGGTGTTTAAATCCCCTTCTATGACTGTAATGCTGTTGATCTCTCCCTTAAAATTCTCCAGTAATTTTACATATTTGGGTGTTTCTCTATTGAGTGTATATATGCTTACAGAGTTATATCCTCTTGTTTTATGGATTCCTTTAGTATTTTGAAGTAGCCTTTATTATTTCTTATTATAGCTTTCACTTCAAAATCTATTTTGTCAGATATGAGTATTTTCACATTAGCTTTTTAAAAATTTCTATTTGCCTGTGAAATATTTTCTATCCATTTATTTTCATTCTGTGTGAGACCTTTGTTCTGTAGTGGGTCTCTTGTTTTCTTATCTATTCAGTTACCATATGTCTTTTGATTGGAGCATTTAAGCAATTTACATTAAAGGTTATTATTTATAGGTACTTATTTGTTTCCTTTCTTATTCCTTATATTCTTTATTTATTCTTACAACAGTCCCTTTAGCATTTCTTGCAGTGCTGATTTGGTGGTAAAAAACTCTTACCTTTTTTTTTTTGTCCGTGAAATTCTTTAATTCACCTTCAATTTTGAGTGATATCATTGCTGGATAGAGTAATCTTGGATTCAGTCCCTTGGTTTTCATAACTTTGTATAGTTCATGCCACTCCTTTTTGGCCTGAAGTGTTCCTGTTGAAAAATCAGGTGACAGTTTAATGGGAGCTCCCTTGTAGGTAACTTTCTGTATCACTCTTGCTTCTTTTAAGATTCATTTTTTGTCCCTAATGTTTCCCATTTTAATTATTATGTGCTTTGGTTTGGGTCTTTTGGAGTTCATCTTGATAGGAATTCTGTGTTTCCTGAACTTGCATGACTTCTTCCTTTATCAGGTTAGGGAATTTTTCTGCCATTATTTGTTCAAACAGGTTCTTTATTCATTTCTCAGATTCTTCTCCTTCTGGTACATCTATAATGCAAATGTTATGTTTCATGTTATCTCAAAGCTTCCTTAGCCTCTCCTGCTTTTTAATTTTTTTCATTTGCTGCTCTGAATGGGTGTTGTTGTTTTTTTTATACTTTGTTTTTTAGTTTATTGATTCAGTCCTCAGCTTCTTCTGGTTTACTGTTGAATCCTTCCAGCATATTCTTTATTCCAGGTATGGCATTATGCATTTTCAATTCATTCTTACTTATTTTTCAACCTACATTTTCATGTTGGTATAGTTCTCATTAAGTCCCTTATAATACTCATTAAGTTATTTGCAGTTCTCACTGAGTTTTTTTTGGTAACGTTATTATAGTTACTATGAATTCTTTATTTGACATATTGCTTGCTTCTGTTTGATTCTGTTCCTTTCCTACTGGTTCCTTCTTTTCTGTCATTTGGGGTTTATTTCTTTGTCTGTTCCTTTGATTTCTTTTCTATGTATTAGATCAAACTGCTATGCTTCCCAGACTTTGTGGGTTGGTCTTATGTAATAGGTGTTTTATAGGACCCAGTGATGCATTCTCTTACATGTCCTAAAATTGATGCTCTAGTAAAGCCTCTTGTTTGTGTTATTCAGGTTCTCCTCTTGTAGTCGGGTGTTGCATATTATTGTCCCTTTCATGGATGGAGTGTCCTCTCAGGCTGGCTATGCAATTCACCTCTGACCATGTCATGTGAGCGGTTGTGGAGGTGCTGATGGAACAGAACAAGATAAATCACAACAAAACACGAAACAAAAGTAACAAAACAAAAACACAGACAGGACCCCTACAACACCAAAAGAAGATAGAATTAAGAAAGAAAAAATAAAGTAAAAATGATAGAAAATAAATAAGTAAATCTGAGAAAACAAAACAAACCAACCAAAATAGCAAAAACAAAAATATAATGGGCAGAGGGAGTAGGTTCAGAACTGATAAAGAAAAAAAAAAGAATAAAAAATTAAAGGAATAGAGGAAGGAAACTATTCTGTCTGCCAATTCTGGGCTTCCTGTGAGGTATTTAGCTGCTCACCACTGTCAGAAATTGTCCTTTTGCTTTAAGCAACCAGCTTGAAGCTTTAAGTCATGCAGTGTTTGTGTCTGTCTCCCTAAGACTTATCTACAACTAGGAGGGGCCAATATGCCATCTAAAGTAGGTTTGTTAGTTGTATGGAGCTCAGGTCTGGTCAGAAAACTTCCCCTGGTTCCTCCAGCTCTGCCTCTGCCCACCTTGGCTTGCTAAGCAGCTGTCAATATTAATCTCTCAAAAGTCTGTTTCTGAAAGGGCTTTAGGGAGGGAAGGTGCTGTTCAGCTTTCAGGGAATGTGGTGGATGTGCTTCCCTCTCCTAGACCTACTACTCTGCAAGTGGCCCAAGATATCACTCTGCCCTTAGCTGGGCAGAGATCCTAGTATGGCAGTCCAGTGAGACTGGCTAGAAACACGAAGTTTTTATCTGCTTTCCCATATGGGGATAGTAGCAGTCAGGTTCCCAGGATAGTGGGGCATATGGCCCCTTCCCCAGTCCAGTCACTGAAACTTTGTGAGACTATTCAAACCTGTAAGCTTGACACCTGCTTTTGTTTCCTCTGAAAAGGTCCAAATGCAGACTGTGGCGTACAAGACTCCTGAGGGTGGGGCGGGCTGTATCACCTCAGGCTGGGGTTTGTTTCTTTTCTGCCCTGTGGCTACTGAGAGTGGTTAGCTCCTTTCTGGAAAAATGGCCATTTCAGTTTGGGGGAGGGGCAGTATGACCAAATGCAGGACTTCTTATTTTCAATATATTGAGGTAACTTCGTTCTGCTCTCCACAGTGGCTATACCAATCTACATTCCCAACAACAGTGCTAGAAACCATAAAACCCTAGAAGAAAATGTAGGTAGTGAAGGTGGCTTTTTATGATTCTCTAAATATTCTAAATTTATCAGGAAGGCACTGCTACTTTAGTCTTTGAGTTCTGCCCTTTTGGCTTAGTCCTTTTTTAAAATGAAACCTTATCAAAGAGTTGGAGTGAAAGCAAACATTTTTGCTTAAGTTATTTCCAATAGTGTCAAGATGAGGATAACTTCACCTTTTAAACATCAGAGAATATTCATCTCAGTTAACAATAACATAAGAAAATTTTGTCTGTTTCACAACTATCACTCAGCAAATTGTTTCATTAAAGTACAACATTTTTTTCAATGTTAAAATTATAACAGTAAATATATATTTAATAGTAGCAATGTAGAAACAGAAACTATTCTATCCAGTGTGATATTTGAAAACTAATTTAGAAGGACAATGAGCATAATTATTTAATAGGTTAAAATATAGTACGTCATCTCTCTTTAATTTCTTATGCAAGTAATTTGTCAGCTTTAGTTGCTAATAAGAACTATCATTCATTTTACAGTTAAAATGTACTAGGTATACAGTACAAAAAACTTTACATGTATTATATCATTTAATTCTTGTGGCAACTCAATGAATTTAGTACTCTTATTATGCTCTTTTTGAAGAAGAGGAAATAGGCTCAAAGAGCTAACGATGTCAGAGAGTTAGCAAAGCACCCCTGGTCTATCTGATTCCAGAGTCCATGATCCTGACTACTGATTGACACATATTAATTATTCACTTGAATATGATTGTGGAACTGATTTAAAAGTCATTGCAAAATTGCTTTTCTGATGAACTTGGAAAATTATAAAAAATACTTCTTAGTTAATTGGTCTGTTATATCAGAAGCTAAAACATAATTTGTCTTATGTATCAACTAAATATTTTGAACTCAAAAGAGGCATTGGTTTGAGTAAAACTTTTTCAGTGAATTTCTACTTAAAAAGAGAGGTGTTAAAATTTAAATCTTCTGATCAATGTTGACAAGACAATCAGGGGAACTGGTAGTGATCTACAAAATTAGCCAGGTATCAAGACAAACACCTTGTGAGTTTTAGTGGGAATAAATAGGAAATGTGACAAAATCCAGAATAAGGCCAATTCTATACTATACTTGAAATTTATCTGATTTTTAAAAAGAGATTGGTAAAAGGCAAATAAAAATATTGTGAGGAAAATGTAACTAAACATTTACTTATTCCTCAGTTACATTAAGACTTAGATCACATTTTGAAGTTGAAATCAAAGAAAGATTTTTGACTGGTGAGTGTATTACCTTAGAAATTGTTTTATGATTAGGCTCTGCATAATAGGATTAAGAAAGGTATATACTAGTATATCACTTGGATTTGAGTCTGGCTCCACTAAAAAGTTGACTTTGAGAATTAAAACTGCATATCACAGGGGATCCTTTCTCTTCCCAAATGTGAGAGACAGTTTGGGAGATGTCCCACCAGCCACAGGGCATTGTATGTATCTTCAAAAGTCATTGATTTGTTTATATTTTATGAAAAGTGATGTACCAGGTGGTATTTTAAAACACAAAGCATCTAACACAATCTTATATAAATAATTTAAGTTTAGATGCCCAAGTTGATTTACTGTAAGTCAATATCTAATTACTTTTTGGAAATCACAAATTTACCAAAATGGATTTTATTTTTTCATTGCAAAATGTGGTTTCCAGAGACATATAGGATTTGTACTTTTATCCTACCTAATAAAAGGATAATATGCAAATTAACCACCACTCCATCACAAAGATGGCAGTGCACATAGCCACAAGATGGTGGCACCCAGTGCCCTCAGCCTCACCGGAGTCCCCTAGTCCTGGGCGGGGGAAGGGAGATGCTGCTTAGAGTGGGCAGTGTGAGCAGCCTGGTGTAATGCTTCATCACTGCAGCAGCCATGGAGTGGCTGGGGTGGGACACTTGCTTCGTTGCCACAGCAATAGCCTGGCTGTGGAGAGCCTCTGGGGTACGGGGGTGGGGGGCAGCCCACAGCCTCTGCAGCTGAGTGCATGCCCTGAGAGGAGATGGTGGGCCTGCCTCCCACAGAAGCAGTGGGGCTACCTCCTGACTCTCATGGGTGCTGGCAGCTGTTTTCTGTCTCCCGTGGAAACCACATGGCTCCCATGGAAGCAGTGCAGCTCCTGGCAGCTCACTGCAGTTCCCACTGATTCTTGTAGAAGCAGAGGGCAGCCTACTGCATGTGATATTGCACCATGGGCTACTGGTGTTAATACAGTGGTACCTCGAGATACGAGTTTAATTTGTTTCGTAACCTTGAGGCGTGGGAAACTATGAGACGCTCGAGTCGTGGTAAACTGGTGGGTGGTGTGCAGCCGGCCGATCCGCACGATTACTCCTATCTCAAATGTTGCTCGTAATTCAAAGCAAAAATCGCTCGCTCGGCGGCTCGTATCTCAAAAATCTCCTATGTTAGGGCACTCGTATCTCGAGGTACCACTGTATATAAAACTAGGGAAACAGTGCATAAAACTATTAAAACAGAGGTGATAATGGTACAACTAGATATCATATTGTGCAACAGCTTATGTTAAGAGATTCTGAGGAAGAAAAAACCCAAAATCTGAACCCTTGGGTTATCAAAACTTGGATTGCTCCAACAATATAAATAAAATTAGATAGATTATCTCTCAGTGATTGAGATAATTATGAACTAATTCTGAACCCTCCTTTTGCAAAAAGGGCCATCATTTTATGTCCTTATAAACTGTCTTGAAAATATTTGAGGTTGGAATGGTGGACATAAATACTTTGTTGAGTAAAATGTATAGCAATTTTAATTTCATATGATTAGAGATAAATACTTATTCTATGCAAAAGTATGATAAAATGATAAAAGATCTGTATATAATAGCATTAAATTTTTCTTCTAAACATTTTTTAATCTATGGATATTGTCTCTGTCACAGTAATTATTTTAAGTCACATGTATAAAGAAAAGAGTTTTTGAGGCCAATTCACTGTTTTTACAGTTAACGTCCTAGCCTTTCTCCTCTTATATTAATGGGTCTGTTAAAATTGAAGATACTTTTACCTTTTTCTTCTTCCTCTTCTAAAAGAGTACCTTTCAGCATTTCATATAATACTGGTTTGGAGTTGATGAACTCCTTTAGCTTTTCCTTATCTGTGAAGCTCTTTATCTGCCCTTCAATTCTGAATGATAGCTTTGCTGGATAGAGTATTATTGGTTGTAGGTTTTTGCTATTCATCACGTTGAATATTTCTTGCCATTCCCGTCTGGCCTGCATCGTTTCTGTTGAAGATAAAAAAATATGAACAACAAATACATATCTATCAACAAGTGAATCTAAAAATTAAGCGAATTAAAAATTTGATCAACAGAATAAACTGGTGAATATAATAGAATCAGGAGCACAGAAAGGGAGTGGACTGATAATTCTCAGGGGGAAAGGGGTGAGGGGTGTACAGGGATTGACTGGACAAAAATCATACACCTATGGATGAGGTCAACGGGAGGGAGGTAAAGGTAGAGGGAGAGTTGGGAGCCGGGTAGAGGGGAGCTATGGAGGGGAAAAAAGAGAAACAAATATAATAATCTGAATAATAAAGATTTAATTTAAAAAATTGAAGATACTTTGTAGAGATATACTTTGGAATAGTTCTTTTTAAAAATTCAACAGAAATATCACCAACAACTTATCTACCTTCTCCACCAGACCATGAGCTTCTTACTGCTCATTATATGCTTATACATGGTAAGCTTCTAAATAATATTTGAGAAATTAATGGATGTCATATTTAAATTTAAGTTGAAACAAGTCATCCAAATAAAGATGTGCAGTGTAACTAGAACTTGGTAAAGGTGGTGGCTGGAGACTACTCTTTGGGAGTCATTTACAAAGAAGTGCTTGAAACCATAGGAAAGAATGAAATCATTTGAAGGGAGTAATTATAAAGTGAGATGAAAAGATGGCTGAGAATAAGGACAGGACCCTAGCGAATGCTCTCATTTAGGATGATGTGAAAGGAAGCAGGTGGGTAAGGAAACAAGACGATTAATTGAGACATCAGAGTAGTATTCTTAATAGAAATGGGTAGGGAAGAGTTCTCAAGGAGGGTGAAGAACATTTGTTGCTGGTACTATGCAGAAATAATAAAAACTGACTTCAAAAGGTCATTGAATCCAAAATAAGGGAATTGTTAGGGACCTTTCAGTGCAATAAGAGAAAACAGCCTATTAGGAAAGTATTATGGAATGCAATATAATGAGGAAGAGGTAAGCATTTAGACTAATATTTGAGTAGCTTGATGAAAAGAAAGGAAAAGGAAGGTAGTTGAAAATAAAATGAAATTATTCTAGAGCTATTAAAAAAACACCAAGGAAACTAGAATTTCACTTCGAAAAACACTCTTTGTCTGTTTTCCTAGCCTATATTTATTAGAACATTGTTGAGTTTTAAAAAATTTCAGTGTGGAATCAACTTTAAGCTAACTCAATCACTACTGGCTGAAATATTCAAACATTAATATTTTATAAATTATGACAGAAAGAAGATGAAAATGTATGATTATAAAACAATGAAACCAAATTATCATCTTTATGATTTATATCTGAAAATTGCCCGTTAATATTTCATCAGGAAAAATCAAATTATTTCAGACAACATTCTCTTTAAAGAGCCTTTGCTAATTTTAGTTAGAAATAAAGTCTTATAAAGTCTGTGTTGACCATGTGGAAACACGTTTTTATTTTTAGTGGTAAATTTAAGTTAACCCTGTAAGAGAATAAGCAGGAAAGTTGAATTTCTTATAGAAAATATGAAGTACATCTGGACAATTTTTATTACCATACTTGCCAAGTTTAAGTAAATACCAGTTTAACTCTTTAGAAAATATTGTTCTAACTTCATGCTATGAAAGGGATTACTTTATTCATAAGAAAGTACACCAATCTTTTTTTTAATTTAGTCTTTTCCATCTAGTTCCCCTCCTCCACTCCTATTCTGGTTTCCAATAGGTTAGATAGAACTGGTATAGGATTGGCAGGCTAGTAGGCAGATAGCTTACTTAAGATTTCTGGACTGATTTGGGATCTGTGAATGCAATTAAAGAAAAAACAACAATGAAAGAAAATGGCAAGAAAATGGATATTTGGGATTCCACATAATTTAAATTATTTTTTAACTTTTTTATTAATGTATTACATGCATACATATCTTCCCTTTGCTCCCCCCACTCCCATGCATACCCTAACATCCCAGTGTCTTGTGTTCATTGGTTATGCTTATATGCATGCATACAAGTCCTTTGGTTGATCTCTTATCTACTCCACCTCTCCCTAACCTTCCCACTGTAATTTGACAGTTTGTTTGATGCTTTATTGCCTATGTATCTATCTTTTTGTTCATCAGTTTATAATGTTCTTTATTATCCATAAATGAGTAAGATCATTGGTATTTTTCTTTCATGGATTGGCTTATTTCACTTCTCTATTGTACTGTGTGGCACACCTGTTTCCCAGTTGGGATGGTATTGCAGTTCCCTGCATTCCACTGCTGCTCACTGTTGTAAGCCAATCCTGGTTTTTAAGCAGACAGTGTGTCTTAATCTCTTCATTCTTTTGTGATTTACTTAAGAGTCAATTTGTGAGTCATCCCCTGGGTGGCAGTGTTTGAGAATTGACCTCTGAGACTACAGGTCCTCTCTAGCCTGTGTTTAGATCCTGCTTTCTCTGTGGTACTCAATACCAGTTTGTGGGAGTGGGTTGCCCCAGAGCTAGTTCTCTGATGGTTATTCCACGCTCTGATCCCCAGTCTCTTAGGATGTCCCCAATTGGGTGATCCTATGTATTGGGCTTAGCAATCAGAAGCAAGGATCTAAAGAGGAAAGAGGGCAGTCTGTGCATTCCCCCTTCCCCGCTCCTGTTCGAGCAGTCGGCACACTTTAATAACTCCCAGACTGTCCTGCCTCAGATCAAAATGGGTTGCTTTCTAGAGCTCCCCTCTGTTAACAGCTCTGAGGGCCCCCTTTCACATTCAGGGATCATGCCCTGCCCAACATCTACAGATTTTTTCAGGTGCAGCTTTCCCCCAGTCCAGTTCCCACAGTGTGCACATCTCTGTTCTGCGGGACCAGAGGCAAAATCTGACCTTTCCATGTGGCACGTGGAGCTCCTCTGAATCTGTTGTTTGCACTGAATGGGGAGTGGTGTTTTGGGTCCCACAGCTTTTTGGTGGGTGCCGCAGCTGTAGCTTTTCAGGCTGCCTTAAACATCCACTTTCCCCTTCAAGATGGTGTGATCTCTGCGTTCACGCTGGTGGCTCAGGGAGAAAAAAAACCGTGGCAGCGGGGCTGCCTGGTCAGGGGAGCCCCGTCAGCAGTCCCCCACCTTCTCCTGGAGGATAACTGTCCCTTAACTTGCTAACAAACACTTCCATTGTGACCCTCAGCTGTTCTCTTTGTCTACTCCGTGACAAGGCTCCAGACATGTCCGTCTATTCCGCCATAACTCCCACCCCCCCATAATTTAAATTATTAAATTCTAAATCAGAGAGTGTAATATTTCTTTTTTCCTAGCTTTTGCTTTATTTATTTTTAATTTTTTTCTATATTGATTAAGATATTACATATGTGTCCTTATCGCCCCATTGGTCCCCCACTGTCCCACTCATGCCCTCACCCTCATGGTGTCTTTGTCCATTGGTTAGGCTTATATGTATGTATACAAATCCTTTGGATGATCTCTGCCCCTTACTCTCACCATTCCCTACCTTTCCTCTGAAGTTTGACAGTCTGATTGATGCTTCTCTGTCTCTGGATCTGTTTTTGTTCATCAGTTTCTGTTGTTCATTATAATTCATAAATGAGTGAGATCATGTGACATTTATCTTTCTCTGAGTGGCTTATTTCACTTAGCATAATGCTCTCCGGTTTCATCCATGCTGTTGCAAATGGTGAGAATTCCTTCTTTTTTATTGCAGCATAGTATTCCAGTGTGTAGATGTACCCAGTTTTCTAATCCACTCATCTGCTGATGGGCACTTAGGCTGTTTCCAAATCTTAGCTAGGGTAAATTGTGCCCCTATGAACATAGGGGTACAGATATCCTTTCTGATTGGTGTTTCTAGTTTCTTGGGATATATTGCTAGAAGTGGGATCACTGGGTCAAATGGGAGTTCCATTTTTAGTTTTTTTATGAAACTCTATATTGTTCTCCACAGTGGCTACACAAGTCTGCATTCCCATCAGCAGTTCATGAGGGTACCTCTTACTCCGCATTCTTGCCAGCACTTGTTGTTTGTTGATGATATTTCTGTATTTCTAATTGACAAAACATAGTAAATAATATATGTACACATAAAACCATATAAACTTGGCAGAGATGCGTAAAAGCACAGCTTTACATTGGGTGGACAATTTGAATAAATTATGTAAACAGGCCCTGCCAAGTCTGGATCTATAGGCTGTGCTGAGGATTCTCTTCCTATTACCATAAATTCATTTATTCAGAAACATTTTTCTTTGTCATCCATTGAGCTAGACTCTGGACTATGGTCCTCTAGTACAAAAAAGAATCAGGATTAAAGTTTTCTCAGCCTTTCCCTAATCCAGCAGAATAAGGAAGAAGTATGGATATGTCTGTTTGGGGTACTAAACTATAATGTTTGCATAAAGGAGGTATATGATGGGCTGAGAAGCAGAAATACTTTAGGGACTACTTGCATTCATGCTGGTACATTGTCTCACAGGAATCAATCTACAGTCCCACAACAAATTTCCAAAGTTCTTTCTCTACCCTTTCCAGTCATTCTGACAATGATTTCCTCCTTGAATAACTGTTCTGGAAACAGCAATAGTTTATCAGTTCAATTCAACTTTTACTCAGTTTTCCTGCCATTTCACTAGAGAAAGGTGTGGAAAGTAGATCTTAAGCACAATTTGCCTTTTCTTTTTATATTTTAACATGTTGCAAGCAATGACTATTATACAGTTCTGATTAAAGCCAAATGTAGCAGTGATGATACCAAGTAAAATATTGTGGTTTCATTGCCTATTTCTACTAGTTATCTTTGGATTCTGGAATGAATCATGCTAAGGCCTTTTTCTTTGTGTGAAAAATGCCTTTAGACTTCTCTGTAATCTTTCACCTTGGGATCACCCTGGCCTTGATTGTTTGTGTTAGCAATTATGCCTTCCAATAGTCTTAGCTGTATGTATGTATGTATGTATGTATGTATTTAAAAATTTTTATTTTTGAAAATATTACATATGTACCCCTTCCCCTCATTGTCCTTTCCCAACTACAAACATTTAAACTCAGTCGCCACTGGTTGCCTCATTTCCAAGAGTTAATAAGCATCATAATCTAGTTGGGTCTTATTGTTCTGGTGTATAACTTTTCCTAATCAGATCATTCTTCTTAAAATAGGATTGTTGCTTTCCAATTTTTATAATGGTGCTTTATAGGCTAAAACACCATATATAGAGGCTATGGGAAACATTAATCTTTATTGTGATTAATGAAACTTATTATTAAGAACCTAGAGTATAACACAAATTCCCTCTCCATTGTAAAAACCAAAAAAAAAGGTGTTTGGTTTGTTTTATTTTCATCAACATCAAACATACTGAAAATAAAATATCAGAAGCATCTGGATAGAATGGAACATAGGAGGTCATCCAGTCCATCCACATAAGAACTGCCTGTGAACTGTCCCAGAAAGATTATAATCGATTTTCTTTTAGTAAACTCTCCAAAGAAGGAAATATACAACCTCCCTTGGTAATATGCTGCAGTACTACTTTCTATTACTTGTCCTAGACTCTGAGACAAAGATTATAGAAATCAGTGTGACCAACGCAGGGTATTTTTTTACCTCTTTTCGTGTGAAGAGGAACATCAGATTTTTTAAAACACCTAAAGCAAAGGAGGCAAAGCACTACATAGAGATCTACCAGTTATCAATTTAAAATATGTTTTCTAAATATATGCTGATAAAATGTTCAATTCAGGACTAAGTCTTTTTCCTGAAAGAGCTTACAACCTACCTTGGTTTGGAAAACTTGAAATAGGTCTGGTGATTTTTTTCTCTTGATATTGTTATGCTTGTAGATCAGTACACTCTAAGATATGCCATAAGGGAATATAATAATATATTTGTTATTTTGTGAGACTTGTGATTTATTGAATTTAAACTATTATTTTTTTCATTTCTTTATTGGGTTGCATATATACATAAACCTATTCCCATTGCCCCCCCCTCCCAGACATACCCTACACCCCCAATGTCTTGTGTTCATTGATTATGCTTATATGCATGCATACAAGTCCTTTGGTTGATTTCTTATCTACCCCACCTCTCATTAATCTTCCTGCTGTAATTTGACAGTCTGTTTGATGCTTTACTGCCTCTGTAGCTATCCTTTTGTTCATCGGTTTACAATGTTCTTTATTATCCACAAATGAGTGAGATCATGTGGTGCTTCTCCTTCATTGACTGACTTATTTTTTTCCCCCATGAATAAATATTTTATTTTATTTTTTTCCTTCTTTACATTATTGAATACTCAGTGCTTAGCACAGGATTGCATGACAAATAAACACTTAATGCAGTCTATTGCTTCTTGTTTTTTGAGCATTCATTGCACATTTCTCTCAATATGGACTCAGATGACAATGCTAACAGCAACCTCAAAAATCAGAATACTAAAACAGGACATGCTATTTTAGAAGCACAATTCTCGATGTTTTAGCTCATTTAATCCTCATAACAATTCTATCAGGATGATATTATTATCATCAAAGAGGATTTTTAAAACTAAGGCCACATAGCTAGAAAGTGGGAGGCAAGATTTAAATCTGATTCCTGAGTTCTCACTCTTTTTTTATTGTTTAAAGTATTACATATAGTAGTACATATATCTCCTTCCCCCCATTGACCTTCCCTCAGCCTCCCCTACCCCCTGCCGAATGCCCTCATCCCACCTCTATGCCCCAGTGTCTTCTGTACATTGGTTATGCTTATATGCATGCATACAAGTCCTTCGGTTGATCTCTTCCCACCCCCCTCCGCCTCACCAACATGCCCCAGCATTCTTGCTGTAATTTCACAGTCTGTTCAGTGCTTTACTCCTCTGTATCTATCTTTTTGTTTATCAAGTTAAAATGTTCCTTATTTTCCATAAATGAGTGAGATCATGTATTTCTCTTTAATTGCCTGGCTTATTTCACTTAACATAATGCTTTCCAGGTGCATCCATGTTGCTACAAATGGTAAGAATTCCTTCTTTTTATAGCAGTGTAATATTCCATTGTGTAGATGTACCATAGATTTCTAATCCACTCATCTGTTGATGGGCATTTAGGCTATTTCCAAATCTTAGCTATGGTGCATTTTGCTGCTATGAACATAGGGGTACATATATCCTTTCTGATTGGTGTTTCTAGTTTTTTTGGGATATATTCCTGGAAGTGGGATCACTGGGTCAAATGGGAGTTCCATGTTTAGTTTTTTGAGGAAACTCCATACTGTTCTTCACTGTTGTGGCTGCAACAGTCTGCATTCCCACCAGCAGTGCACGAGGGTTCCTTTTTCTCCGCATCCTCAGCAGTACTTGTGCTTTGTTGATTAGTTGATAATAGACATTCTGACAGGTGTGAGATAGTACCACATTGTCATTTTGATTCACATCTCTTGGATAATTGGTGACTTTGAGCGTGTTTTCATATGTCTCTGGGCCTTCCTTCTGTCTTCTTTTGAAAGGTATATATTTAGGTCCGTTGCCTGTTTTTTATTGGATCATTCATATTCCTTTTATTAAGTTGTCTGAGTACCCTGTAAATGTTGGAGATTCAATATTTATCGGGAATAATATTTGCAAATATGTTCTCCCATACAGTGGGCTTTCTTGTTGTTTTGTTGATGGTTTCTTTTGCTGTTCAAAAGCTTTTTATTTTTATGTAGTCCCATTTGTTTATTACATCTTTAGTTTCCATTGCCCTAGAAGTGATAGCAGTGAAAAAATTGTTTCTACATATGTCTGAGATTTCTATGCCCATGGATTTCTCTAGTATTTTTATGGTTTCCTGTGTTATGTCTAAGTCCATTTTGAGTTTATTTTTGTGTTTGATGTAAGTTGGTGGTCTAGTTTCATTTTTTTACATGTATTTGTCCAATTTCCCCAACACCATTTATTGAAGAAACTGTCTTGACTCCATTGTATGTTCATGCCTCCTTTGTCAGATATTAATTGAGCATAGCGATTTGGGTCAATATGTGGGTTCTCTACTCTCTTCCATCGGTCTATGTCTGTTCTTGTGCCAGTACCAGGCTGTTTTGAGAACAGTGGCTTTGTAATACAGCTTGAAATCTGGTATTGAGATCCCACCTACTTTATTCTTTCTCAGGATTGCTGTGGCTATTCGGGGTCTTTTTTTGTTCCAGATGAATCTATGAAGAATTATTCTAGGTCTGTGAAATATGTCGTTGGTATTTTAATGTGGAGTGCATTGAATTTATAGATTGCTTTGGGTAGTCTGGACATTTTAATGATGTTGATTCTCCCAGTCCATGGTATATTCTTCCATCTTTTTTCATCTTCCTCTATCTCTTTTTTCAGTGTCTTGTAGTATTCTGCATATAGGTCTTTTGTTTCCTTAGTTAAGTTTATTCCTAGGTATCTTAATTTTTTTTGGTGCAATAGTAAATGGGATTGCATTCTCAGTCTCTCTTTCTGTAAGTTCACTATTGGTGTATAGAAATGCCCTAGATTTCTGGGCATTAATTTTTTATCCTGCTACATTGCCATAAATTTTGGATTGTTGTTTTTTGTTTCCATTTAATTTTTTTCAATCTCTCTGGTAACCTATTCAATGTTTGATAGCATGCTGTTTAGTCTCCATGTGCTTGATATTTTTGTATTGCTTTTATTGTAGTTGATTTCAAGTTATATGCCATTGTGATCTGAGAATATGTTCGATATTATTTCTATCTTAAATTCGAAGAGCCTTTGCCTGTGACCCAATATATGGTCTAAGTTTAAAAATGACCAATATTTACTCGAGAAGAATATATATTCTGTGTCTTTGGGATGAAATGTTCTGAAGATGTCAGTTAATTTCCATCTGGTCTAGTGAGTCATTTAGGATTGATGTTTCTTTGCTGATTTTTTTTTTAGAGGATTTGTCCAATGCTGATTGTAGGGTATTAAAGTCTCCTACTATGATTGTATTGCTGGCAATCTCTCTTTTTATATTCTCCACGAGTTGTTTTTTTTTTTTAATGTATTTGTGTTCTCCCATATTGTGTGCATATATGCTTTACCAGAGTTATTTCTTCTTGTTGGATTGCTCCCTTTAATATCATGACATGGCCTTCCTTATCTCTTGTTATGTCCTTCACTTTGAGATCTAATTTGTCTGATATAAGTATTGCTACCCCAGCTTTTGTTTTTTTCATTTCCACTCTCCTGTAATACTTTTTTCCATCCCTTCACCCTCAGTAGTGTGCATTTTTTTTTCCTGAGGTGGTTTCATGTAGACAGCATATCTATGGGTCAAGTTTTCTTACCCAATCCATTACCCTATGTCTTTTGATTGGGGCATTTAATCCATTTATATTTAAAGTTATTATTGATATGTACTTGTTTGGCACCATTTTTTATTCTTTACCCTTGTGTTCCTTCTTTGTGTCCTATTTCTTTCTTTCTTTTTTTTTTTATAGCAGATCCTTTAGCATTTCTTCCATTGCTGTTTTGGTGGTGATAAACTCCCTTATTTCTTTTTTGTCTGTGAAGCTCCTGATTTCTCCTTCAATTTTGATTGATAGCCTTACTGGGTGCAGTATTCTTGAGGATAAAGGATTCAGAACCTTCCTTTTCATGACTTTGTATATTTCATTCCATTCCCATCTTGCCTGATGTGTTTCTGTTGAGAAATCAGTGGCTAATGTGATGGGCCATCCTTTATGTCTCTCTCTTTTTGCCACTTTTAATATTCTTGCTTTGTGGTTGGTGTTTGCCAATATAATTATAATATGTCTTGTTGTTGGTCTTTTGGGTTTCATTTTGTTTGGGACTCTGTGAGCTTCTTGGATTTGTGTGAATTTTTTCTTCTGCTTACCAGGGAACTTTTCTGTCATTGTGTCTTAAAACAGGTTTTCTATTCCTTGCTCAGTTTTCTCTCCTGCACCCCTATTCAGATATTGTTTTGTTTCATATTGTTCCAAATTTCCCTTAGGCTCTCCTCCTGCTTTATATATATATATATTTTTTTCTAGAAGCTGTTCTAATTGGGTATTTGTCTCCTATTCTTTTCATCCACCTAATGACCACTTCTCTGAATTCTTTCTCTGACATGTTGCTTGCCTCCATTTCATTTTACTTCCTTTTCTGGCGATGCCTGGTTTTCTTTCTTACGCAGGCTATTTCTTTGTCTTCCCGTGATCTCTCTTCTTCATGTATCTAGTTATGTAGTTCTCTCTTTCCCTTCCCTGAGGGAATGTAAAGCTCCTCTGAGTCCACATGCTTGCACCACTTGAGGACCAGTTTTCTTGGGTTCACAGCTGTTTGTTGGGAGCTGTAGTTGTAGATTTTGTGAAGTTTCAGCACCCAGTGTTCATCTCTTGTTTCCCAGTGATATATCTTTTCTTCCAAAATGCTATATAACTTGCAGGCACATGGTGAAGATTAATTACTCGGTGTTCATGGAGGGCTTTCAATATGAAAAACATGATGTAGATAAAAAAAACCAAGGTGTGAATTCGGGGGAGACAATAAGAATCTAACCTTTTAATGTTTCACTTTTTTCAACTTCTTGATTTTGTGTTGATGCATCTGAAACCAAATTTTTGGCCTGGAACCTGGATTCTTTGTTTATCGGAATCGTAGAATGAATCCATAGAGAGAAAGTGTTATAGCAAAGGTGGGGATTTATTGAAGAATAAGTACAGAGTCCCACACAATGGACCTCCCTCATTTATTTTGATCTGGAGATCATCAGAGCCATTGCTAAGGCAATTAGTCTCTTATTTAAGAGTTTTATTTTATCTTTCTACGTAAAAGCAAATAAAATGTTTCCTTTTGTACATTTCCTCCCAACATATATCTTCACTCTGTTGGGTCTATTTAAGACCAGAGAGCCTGTCTCATGGCTTGCAAAACCCTTGAGAATATAATCTATGTGAAGAATACACAAAAATTCTTGAATAAACTATCAGATGATACTGGTGACTGCTTCAAGCCTAAAGGAAACCAGCTTTGTGGTTTTTCTTTTATTAAAAGTTTTTAATGTTAACACTATTGCAGATGTCCCCCATTTCCCTCCTCATTGCCCACCTCCACCCACCTCTGCCTCCCCTTCCCTTTACCTTTACCATACTATTGTCCATGTACATGGGGTATTACATATGTTCTTTAGCTAATTCTTCACATTTTAAATTTTAATTTATGAATTACTTATTTTTATTTGTTGTCTTCATATGTATCTAAAAGGCACAATGATGCTTGACTGGTTTGGCTCAATGGTTGAGTATCGATCTATGAACATGAAATCAGGCTTCGATTCCCAGTCAGGGCACAGGCCTAGGTTTTGGGATTGGTCCCCAATTGGGGCAATGCATGAGGCATCCATTTAAAGATTATCTCTCATCATTCATGTTTCTCACTCTCTTACTTTCTCTCTGAAATCAATAAAAATATATTTAAAAATAATAAAAGGCACAATACTTTTATTTAGTTTTAAGCTTCAAGAAATAGCATTTTCTTGCAAATACTTTTAATCATGGAATTAAAATTCTGTTGTTTTTTAATTTGTATAAGCTGGACTTGCTTTAACTAGTCTAAACCAAGAGTGGTCTGAGTATAGTGCAAGGTCAACTAATGCATGGAGTATTAACCCATATGATATGCTTATTTCATTTCTTGGGTTTCTGCACTCTCTAGCAATTTACAGAAGTTATTATAAAATAAACTGTGATCATGTAGCTTCAGTTTCTCTTATATATTTCACCAAGCAAGCAATTTTATATGCCAAGGCTTTAAAAAATACAATTACAGTGATGTTACATGAATATATATAGACATTTCCTAGTGTTTACCAGAAAAATAGTCAATTTTATCCAGTAGTATATGTTAATCCATTTTACTTTGTTCATATGTTTTGCATGTATAATTCTAATTTTTTTCAACAAAATGACATTGTGACTCATGACATATAGTTTGTGAGTTTCATATAGGACTTAGAGGTTTTAAGATTAACTATTACTGAAGTTTGGGAGTCCTGAGTGGTTTGTATGGAATAGTGGTCTTCTTTTGAAAGGAACACAGATAACTGTTTAACCATTTTACAAGGAAGTCTGTGATGCATATTTATCCCTGCTGCTGAGAATTCATTTCCACAGGCTATGAAGGAGGTACAAATGATTAAATAACATGGGGATACTAGTAATTAGAGTATTTCTGGATATGTAATGGAAAGTAAACTGGATTTGAAGTAAGCAATTCAGTTTTAGTCCCTCCATTCAGAGAGCTATGTTATAGGTCCCCTACTTTCTGTGAACCTCACTGACCTCAACTAGAAAATGAGTATACTAGAATGAGTGAATATATAGTAATTCATTTATTCATTCATTAAGTACATTTCAAACATTTTCTATGTATTTGTCTCTGTGCTAGGCCCTGGAGATTTGGCAGTGAATAAGATTGACCTAGAACCTACTTATATTTAATAGAAAATGCAAATATTAAAAGTGTAATCATAAATAAATTTGCAATTACAATGCCTCTGAAGGCATTTGTATCTGTTGTCACTTCTGGAATAGAGAAGTTAGGTTATAGTTTTGAACACTTTCTTTTTTTAACCATTTATATCTGAACTTAAGGTTCTAAACTAAATAGTAAACTTTATTATGGGATTTTGTCCTCTACTAGAAAGCAGTTAACTTGTTACTATTGTCAATGTAAGAAACATTCAAACCTAATAGAGAATTCTTCTGAGTTTATTTGAGCCAAACTGTTGACAATTGTCAGGAAGCAAAACCTCAATGGATTGAGATAACGCTCCAGAGAATGGCAGTTTTGCACCTTATTTTATACATTAAAATCAAAAGAGGAGATGTAAGTGGGTTACATGTAATCCATTGGTGATAATATTAGGAAGAAAGCAAACTAGGGAAACCTCTGAGATTTGATGAAAAGTAAAATGATAAACACATGTTTCTTTTACATAGGTGGGTATAGGATAGTTAACAGTCAACAATTAATATAATGTCAATGAGGGGATTTGTATCTGTGCTTTGAGGAGTCTGGAAAAAGAAAAATTAGACATTCCAAACATATATTATTGTAGATACACAAATACAATAGACAGGCTCAGTTAAGGTAAAGATTAACATTTGTCAGGGAAGATGTTGGCCTAGGACATGTCTACTCACCATGAACTACTATTAGTTAAAAAGTTTTAATTGCAGACCATCCTTTGTGTTTATTTTAGGTTTATGAATTTTTAAGGCCACGAGGAAGGCCTCCCCTAATCTTGCCAGGTTTAGTATGTGGCCCCTTTTCCTCCATATTATTCTTGATCGGAAGGGGGATTCCTAACTCATACCAACATCCAGCAGTTATGAACTAAATTGATAGCTATTAAATTATGATGGTGTCATCAATTTTGTGATGAACTAGTCAACTTTTTGCTGAAAAGTTAAGTATAGTTAAGTTCAAAACAGAATATTCAATTTGTGAAATATTAACATGTTAATTCTCAAAATGACTTATTTTAATTTTTAGAATTCTACTGTGGTATAATACACACATATATATTTGGTCGTTGTCTCTGGCTTCTGGCACAGAACTTATAAAACCCAGTGGAGTTTTCTGAATAATGCCAATGCCTTTTGTTATCCATAATGAGCCCCATTCAACCCAGTATGAGTTTATGTTCATGAAGTGGCTCTTGGCAGGTTAGGACCTTTAGGTAATTTCAGAATGTGGGATAGTCTCCAAAGGAACCAATCAAAGTATTAGAGGATTGGAACTTTTCACTCTGGAGAGAGTGGAGCCAGATTGAGTTCAATCACTAGGGGCCAGTCTTTTAATCAATCATGCCTACAAAGTGAAACTTCCATAAAACCACCAAACGTGTTTAGGGAACTTCTAAGTTGGTGAATATGTCCATGTTGCAGGAGCATGTTGCACCCTAACTCCACAGGAACAGAGACTTCTGCAATTGGGACCCTTTCAAAACCTCGCCCTATGTACCTATTCATCTGGTTGCTCATTTGTATCCTTTATAATAAACTGTAATAGCAAAGAGAGTACATTCCTGAATTGTTCGAGTAAAGTATTTATCCTGAAGGGAGGGTTGTGGGAACCCTTGAATTTACAATTAGCCAGGCAGAAGGGTGGGTTACCTGGAACCTCACTTATGGCTATCATTGGAATTGGGGACAGTATTGTTAGACTGAGACCTCTAATTTGTGAAATCTGATCTAACTAATGTAGTGTCAGAAATGTGTTTTTGGAAACCAGTTGGTGTCAGAAAATTGATTGTTGATATAGAAAAATTACATATAGTTGTTGCCAAAATAACCAACAATGGTGGCTAATTTGTTTTGTGATTAAAACACAAATGTTTTCTATTTAAATTCCAAGAGTCTTCCTTGGTTCTAGGTTTGTAAACTTTATCAGTCTCCATAAGTTATAGCTGTAATATTTCTAGGAGAACCATTCAGAATTTTATAATATATATATGAAACTCAGTCAGATAAAATTTAATGCCAAGCTGTTAGAAAATCCCAGTTGTGAAAGTGGCAGTTTTGGATACAAAATTACAGTAGCACTATTCCCTGGGAACTAGAAAATTAAATCACATGAGATAATGTATGTGGTTCTTAACATAATATCTTGCATATAGTATATGTGAGATATATATGTTCATATATTGTGTGTGTGTTTATATATGTAAATTATTAAAGAAGACAATTTAGGGGACACAAAAAATTTTATTTAACAACTCATAAAGCAAAAGGTCTTCCATGCAAAAAGGGCATGGAAGGCAGGAAGCTTTATAGGATCAAGAATAAAGAAAAGGGAAGAGAAAACTATCTAATCATTTGGGGCACATAGTCAACCTTGTTGTTGTGAGAAGGCACAGAGTTGGCTTGGCGTTTAGGCATTAGCTGACTGGATATACTGAGTTTCTGGTCAGATAAAGTATTTTCAGGGACATGAAAGTTATCTGAATTTTGGTTTGCTGACAAGTCATCCTGAGAAGAAACTGCTTCATCTTGGGCCTAAACAGTTATTTCAAGTATTCTCTCTCTCTCTTTCTCTCCCCCCACCCACTCTAAGCCATGGTAGAAACAGGATAAAATAATACCTACATACATTACTTGGCTGTTATAAACTTTAAATGAGACAATATGTGTAGAACAGGTACTATTCAATATTTGTTATTTTTGTTGTTGTTATTATTATTATTATTATTATTATTATTATTATTATACCTGGATAATTTAATATTACTCCTAAAATCTTGTAATAAGTACAGCGCTGTATACTAGGGTACAAACAATTTAATTCCCTCTGAAATTCAATTAATAAAATGAGGGTAATAAAATTACATATATAACATGGAATCACTGTGATGACTAAATAAGATGAAGCTCTCAATGTTGTGCTTGGCACACAGTAAATACTCAATAAATGATATGATATGATGATGATAATGATGATAAAGAAGATGATGACACTTGCCTTTTGGAAAACAAATGTAGGTCAGCTGTCAGCCTCTCTGAACAAGACTTTTGCTGCTTAATTAATACTTTCACAGAGCTTTTTTTTTTTCTATTTGTAAATTCAGACTTTCAATGTACATACCCATCTCTCTCTCTTCTCATAGCTTCTTTCTCTCCTCCATGCTTGCTCTGTTTTGTTTTTGTTTTTTTGCACATAAAAAGCAGATGTTTCTTCGTGAAAGCACTAATGACATGGATTTGCCTACTCTTTCAGAGATCCAGATGAACGTTTTAATGAGCACTTTTCATATTATGAAATAGAAACAAGTTTGTTTTTTCTTTAGACATGAAGGGTCAAATTCTTAATATGTTTATGAACCAAGGTTTGACCCTGCACTTATTTGACTCACTTAATTCACTTCACCATAATCTTGGCCCTGTCACATCATGTCTTTATTTGAAATTTGGCATTTTTGGTCATCATATATATTTGCATTAACATTTATTTTAAAATTTTCTTTAAAACCTTATTTGTCTTGATGACTAAGCTTTTTGGTTCCCTTTACATTTTCACTTCAGTTGAGTGCCCCATTTCTTTCACCCTAGTCCAGTTGAAACAATGGAAGCACCCCATACAACTATAGAGCCACTTGTGATAGTGAATCTAGCTTTTCAGAGTATAAATACGTAATAGTAATTGAATTTTTACTCTCCATTGATTAAGAAAATATATAGTAATAAAAAACTACCATTAATGTGGTAACACCTTGAAATAAAATTACATTTTAATTTATAAAACAGTATTTATACATTTTGAAAAAACATAGTTGTATATTTCAGTGCATGACTTATTCTTTCAGTTTGTAGAAACTTCTTTGTGTACTTAGAGCTTTGTGGGCCCTTTACAATAATTTTTCTTTCCCATAGTGATCTCTGGAACACAGATCAGAAATTACTTATATAAAAATTCAGATACAAGGCAAATTAGTGTGCCTAAAATATATTCTAAGAAATTTAGGACTTTTGCTTGATTTTGAAGAATGGATAAGAGAAAAGGAGGAAATAGGCTTGGAAAAACTTTTTATTTATTAAGTGCCTTTGGAGTGCCAGGCTCAAATCCATGCACTTTACATTTCTATTCTCATTTAGTCCTTACTATTATGAAGTAAACATATTATGCCATTTTACATATAGCAAAACCAAATCTTCAAATATTTGAATAACTTGGCTAAGGTGTTTTTAAAATTACTTTCAATTGTACTTAACATATAGCATTCTATTACTTTCAGGTGTACAACATAATAATTACACATTTATATACTTTAGAAAATGATCATCCCGATAAATCTTCTACCCATCTTTTGGCCAATTTCTTAAAACCAATAAATTTTCAGTCAGGATTCATACCTAGGACTTTTAAATTATTATTATTTAAATGAGAAGCAGAAGGAAACTACTATTGATGATAAAGAGAGTATGCATTTGAACTGGTGATTGTGGAGTTCACAGGAATTATAGCAGTTGTGTGCTTTTATTCTTACTAATTTGGCAAGCCAACATTAATTTTCTTTGTGTTTTTTAATATCTTATTGAGAAATTTTTTGTCTCTAGACTACCATTATTTAATACATGATTGGCTTTAATATTAATGTTTAACTCCACTGCCTAGGCTCTTTCCATGGCCCAGAATTATTTATTATTTCCCAGGCTATCTGAAGCAGGTCACAGAACCATATGTAGTCCCTTGATAGCCCTTTCTAAATTTCTCAAATTGCACATGATGAAGAAGGTTCCCATTACAAATAGTTTGCAGCAAAGTAGAAGTTCCTTAACCTGCTCACTTTCTAAAAATATTAAAGCAAATATTATAAAATCAATTCTTCATTGTGCATAGAATTTTTTTTGCCTTTTCTTTAGTTGTCTGTGATATATTTTGCAAAGTGTATTTATAAAAAGTTCTGTGTAACTTTTCTTTTTTAAAGATTTTAATTATTCTTTTCTTCCAATGTTGTTTGGATTATTTTGTATCCATATGCAGCCAGTACATGTGATTTTTTATTATCTTGTTTTATAATTTGTCACCACAAAATGTTTTCCATTGAGTTTTATTCCACTAAAATGGAAATACTTTCTTGTTTTGTGACAGGACATATGGTATTTAACATATAAATAGAAGTTATGGAAATGTCAATTTTCTTAGAAGAGACTTAACTGGAATTATTCATCTTTTTTCCAGCTAAATCTTCCATTAAATCATTAAACATCTCTGAATCTTTGAGGCACAAAAATACATGATTATGTCTGTATAAGCTTGATCATGAAGATTTGTCAGGCATGTTCTACTATCATGAAAGATTATAATTCTGGGCTTTGGACTAAGTAGTTTTCCTTGAATATTTTTGTGGCAGTTTTTGACCCATGCCAGTTGTTATTTAAGATATTTATGAGTTGCCAATAATCATGAAACATCTGTGTTTTCACAGCCTGTAGTGTTGCACAATCAAGAGCACAGACTTTTGATTCAGGCCTCATGGGTTCAAATTCCATGTAGCGATTTAAAATACCATTTACTGTTTTGTTTTGTTTTTGAGTAAATTACTTAATTTATCCCTCTTAGAGAACCTATTATCTGTCAAATAAAGATAATAATATCAACTTTACAGATGTCTTATAAAGTTTAAGGAAAAATGTGATACATTTTATACTCTGTCTAGCACATACAGGGTAGGGTGCTCAATAAAATGTAAGTTGAGGATGATGATGGTGGAGGTGATGATGATGATGATGATGATGATGATGATGATAATGATGTCTAATTTGAACATCATAAGCTTAAGGATTTTGGATCTGGTATGCTCCAGAGAAACCACTAACTGCCAAGCTATCTCTTAGCTACACTAACAAAAGAGAAAAATGCTAATTGACTGTACCTCTGCTATGCCCACAGCCAATCAGGAATGCTATGCAAATTAACTCAGCAAAGATGGCGGGTAAATTTACATACCCAGGTGGTGTAGGCAGCGCCCTATGCTGATGGCAGAATCCAAGCTGCAGTTGAAAACCTGGTAGGTGGTGGAGGCAATGCCTGGAGCTGCCAGCCAGGGTCCAGGCCACCCTACAATCACAGGGTGAAGAGGCCAGGCTGAACCTTGGCAGAGAGGCCAGGCCAAGCTGCCCTGTGATCACGTGGTAAAGAGGCCTAGCCGCTGGGCGATGGCGGGGAGAACAAGCCAGGCCGGGCTGCCAGGTGATCGCAGGGAGAACAGGCCAGGCCGAGTACGATGCCCGGGCTGACAAGCTAGGCCAAGCGCGATCATAGGGCAGACAGTCCAGGCCAGGTTGCCCCGCCATCACAGGGCAAAGAGGCCAGGTGGAGCATGATTGTGGGGAGAATAGGCCAGGCCAAGTTTCCCTGTGATCATGGGACCTACAGGCCAGGCATAGCCTGGCCAAGCTGTCCCCGTAATCCCAGGGGAAGAAGCCGCTCAACTGACCAACCTGCTCTAGGGACCTGTTGGGGGTGTGGGGCCTCTAGCCTGCAACCATGGGAAGTCTCCCTCTCCCCACAGTTAGGAGCACCAGCCCAGGTCTACCCAGCGACCTGTTCCTGACTGCGGGGGTCAGTTACTGCAGGCTGGTATTTGATTCCCATGCATTAGCAGTAGGAGACCAGTGCCTTTGTTATTGCTATGTGTCTGGGTTTTAATTGGAGAAATGCCTGGCAGTCCCAGTCACCAGCTTAGCAAAATCTTTTAGGAGAAGAATTCTGTCTGGGTTTCCTCAAATTCCCTCAGCCCCTACTCACCCCTCTGTAAAGACACACAATAAGTGAGGCCCTTAAATAAAAATCAGAGGTCTCCAGCAACAGTGGGGCTCTCTCATCACAGTCATTTGGACTGGATGGTATTTGAGTATTTATCTAGGCACCACGATAGAGAAACACAAGCTCAAATCATGATCTCTGCACTTAAATAAAAAAATTCACTCTCTTATTTGAGCAAGTGGATGATAAAAGCAAAGTAATGACATCAGAATGTAAATTAACAACACAGGAACACAGGCAATTGCTAGGATGATTTTCCAATAATTAATACAAAGAGTATGTGCTGTGAATTAAACTAAAAAAATATGTCTGGCCAGTTGGGACTGAGTAAGAAGGGGCCACACATAACCTGGAGATCTCCCCTGGTCCCTCCCTGGCCACTGGCCCTGATCAGCCCTGATAAGTACTGGGCAAGATGGCCCTGAACAGCCATGATCACCGGCCAGGTGGAGGGACAGACTGTAGAAATTCATGCACCGGGCCTCAAGTAATACATAGGATTCTAGGAAACAAGGAAAGAAAATTATTTGAAGTCAGTAATTTTTTTTTTTGTATGTGTGTGAGAGAGATGGGGGGAGGGGGAAGAAATGAAGGGAAGGGAAAGGAAGAGGGAGAGGAAAAGAGAAAGAAAATAGGATAATAATGTAAAGAAGACTTGATATGGCTTTGAAGTACTAAGGAACACCCAGTAAGAAAGCAGACACAAGCTGGAGATTTGGGACCATGGGAGTTAGGTACAATCAAGTGAGAGAAAATTCAAGTGATTTTATTGAATTAAATCTATCTCAACATTAAAAAATTTAATTAAACTTTGTAGCCTTAAGCAGAGGCTAAGGCAGATCAGTGCTTCAGAAGCTTTGCTTCCTCCATCGCCGGGGGCAACCCAAGCCTCCTCCTCTCTACAGCTCCATGGCTGCCGCCATTTTTATTGGGATTTATGTATCTTCTATAACTGAAACTTTGTAGCCTGGAGTGGAGGCCTGCACTGGCAAGGATGTGTGGAAAGCTGGGCTTCCTCCATTTCTGGGGACAACCCTAGCCTCCTGCTCTCTCTAGCTCCATGGCTGCTGCCATTTTTGTTGGGATTTATTTATCTTCTATAATTGAAACTTTGTAGCCTATAGTGTGCCTGGGCTGGCCAGGGTGTGTGGAAAGCTTGGCTTCCTCCATCTCCAGGGAACCCAAGCCTCCCTCCTGCTCTCTCCATAGCTGCAGCCATCTTGGTTGGGTTCATTTGCATACTCGTTTCTGATTGTCTTGTGAGTGTGGCTTGTGGGTGTAATGGGGTGATGGTTGATTTGCATATTACTCTTTTAGTAGATAGGGTATGACTGAAATAATATGGTTTTTGTCCTTTTCCATCTGACTTATTTCATTGAGCATAATACCATCAAGACCCATCTATGTTGTTGTATAGTTTGAAATTGGGGTGTGTGATACCTCTGGTTTCATTCTTTTTATTCATGATTGCTTGGATATTTGAGTACTACTTTGAGGATTTTTGTTTTGTTTTGTTTCTGTGAAAAATGCCATTGGGATTTTGTTAGAAATTGCATTGAATCTGTAGATTTCTTTAGGTTATATGGGTATCTTTTCATTTCTTTAAAGCTTTCTAAATTTCTTTCAATAATACTAGTATCTTATAGTTTTCAGTGTACTGGTCCTTCACATATTTGTTAAATTTATTCCTAGGTATTTTATTCCATTTGTTGAGATTGTAAATGCAATTGTTTTCTTAACTTATCTTCTGATATTTCATTGTTAATATATAGAGACATAACCCATTTATATTGATTTTATATGTTTCAACTTTACTGTATTGATTATTTCTAATACTTTTTGATGGAATATTTAGGGTTATTTCCACATTAAATCATGTAATCTGCAAATAGTGAGAATTTTACTTCTTAATTCCCACTCTATATACCATTTATTTATTCTTCTTGCCTAAGTGCTCTGCTAGGACTTCTAGTACTATCTGTACTAATAAAAGCCTAGGTGGCCCTTGTGCCCTTGCATGATGTCCTCACGTCATCACAAGATGGCCACCCCCACATTGTCACAAGATGGCCACATCCATGTCATCACAAGATGCCCAGAACAAACACTTTTTAAATACTAGCTGATCGGACATAAAAAATCTTATCCATTTGTATTTCTGTGAAAAACCTAAACTTCTTTTTACATTTATTAATGTATTTTTATTGATTTTAGAGAGAGAGGAAGGAGAAGGAGAGAGATAGACTGTATCTTACAAGACTCCTACTGGGGATCAAGCCCGCAACCTGGACATGTGTCCTGACCAGGAATCCAACTGGTGACTACTTGGTGCATGGGTGGATGCAGATCTTTGAAAAGACCCATTAAGTTTAAGAAAACTGCATATCTACCAAACAACAAACAGACATGATATGTTATTACTTTGGTAGATTGCACAGAGTTAATCAGTAACATTCACATTTTAGAAAGACCATGATAGACATGGATTCAATATCCGTTTACTATTAATTAAACCTATGATCATTTGCTGTAGTCTGAATGAGTAAGGTTATCTGGACAATTAGATATACTTCAATAACCTATCTATTGTGGGATCACTAGGTGATGCATTAGAATAATTCATTTCCATTGTACATATGAATTTTAATGAAGAGAATATATCTCATTGACTCACCTTGGAAACTGGCCTATAATTGAGCCTCACTTTTCAGTATATGGATTCTGCTTGAATCCTATGTAGGTTTTGGCCACCTTTGCAATAAACAGTGAACACTTTGAAAAATCATAAGGTAAAATAAGTATTTTAATTTCTTCAATTCTCTGATAACTTATGCTTACTTCTAATATTTATTAAAATCAAAACAAAAGAAAGTGACAAAGCAAATCTGCTATATAACATTTTAGTTGTGACAGCAGACATTAGAGTCCTTTTCTCTACTTTCA
Organism: Lasiurus borealis; assembly: GCA_004026805.1. Classification (NCBI taxonomy): domain Eukaryota; kingdom Metazoa; phylum Chordata; class Mammalia; order Chiroptera; family Vespertilionidae; genus Lasiurus; species Lasiurus borealis. The sequence goes on from PVJN01018447.1 coordinate 30,110, forward strand.
GTAAGGATTCTGTAGTGATAACTACTAGTTTTTTTTTAAACTTCATTAATATTGTATTTAGCTCAACAAATTATTTACTGATTCAAGATCAAAATCCTTAAGACAAAAGCATGATTACAGAGAGTATAAATGCCTTGCAACACGTCTAGACTTTAAAATGAAGTCATGATTTACTTTTACTCTTTTGGCACACATATGGATATTTGGGTTTAGAATGTGAGAAGTTAAAGATTCATATTGATCACAATAATTTATTTTTACAAATAACAACCCACCTTATGAGGGATTGCTGAATGAATTATTATCCCTGAAGGTAGAAGAGTTCAGTCTGGCTTGATAGATTTTTGATAAATCCACGATTTCTATTTTGAATTGAATTGCTATACAACTTAACTCCCCAAATTTTCACCAGGTGATGAAATTATAGGCTTTCACCACCCAAAACTTTTGATATTCATATTAGCTTCCCCTTCAGAAACCTCTAAGAGCTGAGAATCTTATAATAACCAAATAAGTTGTATTGTTTTTAAGAAATAGTTTTCAATTTCAATTATAGTTGCCATGTAATATTGTATTAGTTTTAATATTGGATGTCAACTGTAATTGAAGAATAAAATATTATATTAGTTTTATGTGTACAACATAATTATTAAACATATATAAAGTTAAGAAGTAATATTCTAATTAGTTTAATACCAATCTGATGCCATGCATAGTTATTATAATATTATTGACTATACTAGAGGCCTGGTGCATGAGATTTGTGCACTAGAGAGGGTGTCCCTCAGCCCAGCCTTCACCCTCTCCAATCTGGGATTCCTCAGGGGATGTCCGACTGCCAGCAGTCAGACATCCCTCTCACAATCTGGGACTGCTGTCTCTCAACCACTCTCCTGTCTGCCAGCCTGATCGACACCTAACTGCTCTCCTGCCGGCCAAATTGCCCCCAACTGCCCTCCCTTGCAGGCCTGGTCCCCCCCAACTGCCCAGCAGATATGGTCCCCCCAACTGTCCTCCCCTGCTGTCCTGGTTGCCCTAACTGCTCTTCCCTGCAGACCCAGTCACCCCCAACTGCCCTCCCCTGCCAGCCTGGTTTTCCCCAACTACCCTCCCCTGCTGACCTGGTCACCCCCAACTGCCCTTCCCTGCTGGCCTGATTGCCCACAGCTAGCCTCCCCTGCCAGCCATCTTGTGGCAGTCATCTTTGATTACATGGGAGAAGCCATCTTGTGTGAGGGCATGAGGGTCAATTTGCATATTACCTCTTTATTATATAGGATTCATAATGGTAGGTGTTGGAAGACATTCTCCATTGGCCTTTTGAATTGGTATACATCTTGTAAGCAGAGGCATTGACTATCTTTGTCCTATATTATTTTTTACAAAGAGACAACCAGCATTGAAAGATGAGATAGTGTCTCTGTCTCAAGAAAGGGAAGATATGCTTACTGCCCAGTAGGAAATATTTGGGTTTCACAACCTGGCTTCTGGGGTCACTCTGCAGGAATTGATATCAAGGAACAGATTTAAGAAAATGCTGATACTCTGGCTTCTGTTGTTGCTGTGACCCAGAAGTTTCATATTTTCTGCCATCATCTTTAAAACTTGTTAGTTTGCAAATAAGGTAAAAGCATCAGATCTTTCACCATTCTTATTGCTGGACATGCTGTTGTCCTTTATGGTCATAGTCCAAATAACAGCAATAACAATTAAATTGCTCAGAAACTCACTGAATTCACAGAGAACTCACAGAACTAGAGCTCATAAAACTACATGATCCATATCTCTTTTATTTTAGAAACTTTAGTTTACTAGTTGGTTAAGTTATTGGACCATTTGATCCTTGTCTTATTTAACTAATTAGGCAGTTTGACAGTTTAGAACATGCTTTATTAGCTATCTGGGAGTGTATTCATAGTGTATTTTGGATTGTTCATCTGGAGCATACTGCTCAGCTAAAGATTCAGAATATTTTTCCTATGGCAAATGAATTTGGTTTGGCCAGAATACACAATTTGCTGAGTTGCTATGCTTCCTTTAAAGGAAAGTATTTAATTTCTTTTGTAATGACCAGGACGTGCATATATTTTTTTCATTGTGAAGGTAACTTGTATCAAGAAGTATCTATCAACTGAGCCTGTACAACCTTGAAGAAGCATGAATATAACAAATTTATATTGTGAAACAATATTTGATAATATACATTACTTTTTGGAAAGTCTTCCAAATTCCTTAAAAAGCAAAAAAAAAAATTGCAGTTATCATATGTTTGTATAAAGACACTTTAAGGCCTTTATTTTGAATAGATTGTAATTGAGGTTTGGCTAAAAATTGGGTGGCTGGGTTTGTTTCCAGTGTGTAAAAAAGAATAAAGTCATCCCTATTTGTCTCCTCATCTGACATTATTAATAAAGCATTTAGTCAGAGGAAGTTTTCATTGTTTGGAAATCTGACCTTGTGATCTAAATATCTGACAATCACGTGTGAAAATTATCCAGTTAAGTAATGTGTACAAAGATTTGATATCTCCTATTACGCATTTGATAGAATAGTAATTTTCAAGGGTAAATTAATTACATTTATATTGAATTGAAGCAGTTTGTGACATTTCCATGATTTTGATCAACATGTGAAAGGATTTTGGTTCTTCCTTGTTTTTGATGCTTTGCTACCTGGTGTGTGTTAGGCTGAGATTCTCTCCTTACTTGAGTGATGCCCTTAGCAGTAGGGTAAGCCTTCCTGAATCATTTTTCATGTGTTGTCCCTCTTTTTTTCTGTTGCCACCATAATGCCACTCTTGAATTTGAAAAAGCCACTTTATTAAAATGTTTTATTGTACTGAGAATTAGGTTCTAGCAAAGAGGTGTTTATTAAGATGTATACAAAATAGCTTTCTTCCTCTTTAAAAGTAAATGGAAGTGAAAAAAATCATTTTCTTTCAACCTAGAGTTATTAGAATTTGCATTTCTGAGAATGTGCATGTGTATCTCTATATGTGTGTATCGATTGGTCTTTTTCATAGAATGATTTTGGGGACTTTCAGATTATTTAGTCAATGACATCCTTACGCATTATTTCACAATATTTTTAGTCTTTCCCTTTTCACGGAAACAAATATTGGATTTTTACAGTGAACATTAGCTGAGTGTTGTGAATTTATGGTTCAAATTGACTTGCTTTGGAATTTTATCTACTGCTGCATATTTATTTAATAGTTGGGAATTACATTTATTTTGCATTTTGAGAAGTTTAATAGATGCCAAGTAAAGTAGCTAATCTAAGAAAAAGAGCAATTTTACATTATGACAGGATATTTTTAATATAAATTAACTCTAGGGTTCAAGAAATGTATTGCTTGACAATATAACTGCCAGTAAACTTTCTGTTAGACTCTTATTTTATCAGAGTAAAATAATTTACTTTCATTGATACTTTTTTGAACACAACACTTCCGGAATTTTACTGTGATGCAATAAATACCGGTAGTTGCATCTTTCTAAGGTTTCTCAGGGAGAAATTTACAGTGTCTGAGTGGTCTCTCAAATATTTGCCGGGTGTGCAAAACAGCCTATCTTGATTCTCAGAGTCCCATGAAGTGAGTGAAAGTCACTAGACTTTATGAATGCTTAGGAATCAGCCCAGCATTTTACAAATCACTTCTCTTATAATGAAGACTTAGGGACTACACTGCCTACTTTAACCACTTATTTATCTGCTTCATGAGTAGTTTCTATTAATATTCATAGCAGATTATCAAAAAGGTTACATTGGATTGTGGCTTTCCCTTTTCATTGCCTCAATATCATACTGCTCCAGGACTGTCCTATATTATGAATGATACATCATGATATAATTCATTGTTTTTAACACCTTGATGGCAGGGGTTCTTTCTCAACTATATATAATTAAAGCACCTTATACATATTTAAAATGGTAACTAGCATACTTTGAGAGTTTATTCTTATTTATTTATTTGCTATAAATTTTCAGAACACTTTCTATGGATCAGATATGATAATAGACACTGGATAACATGACAAGCAGGATAGACAAGGTTCTAGCCTTGAGAGGGCTTATAATTTACAATCTAGGCAATATGAGAGGCACATTGTGTCTATTATCCATAATTTTCTGTGCAGCAGTTTTGGGAGGTGGGTATAGTTCTCAACCATAGGTAACCTGGCCTTGAGCGGGTCTGCCAAGGGTAGTATGTGGGATATTGACTCTGTGCAGGAAAAATTTCACAGCAGGAGTCCAGGTGACTATAGAAAACATTTGTTAAAGCCAGGGATAGTAAAACAACGAAGGTTTTATCACAGAAAAAGCAACAGGAGTGCTTAGGCTGGGCTGCCTTAACTTTCTGGGAAGTCTGAGAAGAGGAGGCCCTGGTGGCAGGCTCAGAGGATTATCTGCTGCTGCCCATTGCTCTCCTGATTGCAAGCTTCATGAGGTCCTTTAGAGTTTAGGAGATACATGTCTGTGAGGGCAGAAGAATGGAAAGAGAATGTTGGTGGGGGCAGTTTCCCAGAGGGAGAGGACACATGTTGGCTTCTTTGTCTTGAGACTTTTATCTCTCCTTTGCAGGTAGAAATCTTAGGGGAGGGCTTCAGCAGAAAATTCATCAGTTTTCCAGGTGTGTTCTTTCAGCGTTATGTTCTCCACTGATTGGTCAGTGTCAGGGCAAGGGGTCAGTAGTCATTGCAGCTGGCCCTGGTGTCACCCACCAGTTTTGCTGCTTTTCTGGGCCTGAAGCTAAAATATAACTGAGGCTTTAGATATTATTTCTAGGAATGTGACCTTCTGTATTTGCTGTAAATTGCTCTGCCACTTTGTTGAGCTATCTCCCTGTTTCCCTTTTCCAGTTGTCCTGGCTTACTGGCCTGTCTCATAATGAGTGAGGAAGTTGAAACTCAGGAAGGTTAATCAACTCAGCCACACTGATAATGAATGGAGGCTCTGAGATTCAAATTCAACTCAGTTGAGTTCTACATTGTGTAACAAATTACTATAAATTTAGTGGCTTAAAACAATATATATTTATTATATCACTAGCGGCCCAGTGCACAAAATTCATGCATGGGTAGGGTCCCTAGGCCTGCCTAGCAATCAGGGTCGATTGGGGACTTCCTTCCCCTAGTGGCAGGCCTTCCTTCATTCTGCGCCACCCCTAGTGGTCAGAGCACGTCATAGCCAGTGGTTGAACTCCAGGTTGGTTGGACTCTCAGTTAGTTGAATTCCTGAGGGGACAATGTGCATATTAGCCTTCTGTTATATAGGATAGTGTCTTTGAGTCAGGAGTCTTGGCATAGCTGGGTCCTTTACAAGATTGCAATCAATGTGCCAAACAGGACTAGTTTTCCTTCTGGAGGTTCCACTATAGAAGAATCCACTTTCAAGCTCATGTGGTTGTTTGCATAATTCATTTCCTTGAGACTGTAGTACATACTCATGGCATCTTGCTTCTTCATAGCCAATAAGAGAGGTAGAGACTTTAACATGAATCAGCTAGAAAGATAAGGCTTTTGATTACACTATCATCACTAGAGTGACATCCCATTACATTGACCATATTCTATTGATTAGAAATGAGTAACAGGTTCTGTCCACACTCTGGGGATGGTATTACACAAGGTAGTGAACACCAGGAGGTGAGGATCATGGGGGGCAACATAAAAGTTGTGCCTAGCACAGATTCCACAGTATGTGGTCTTTCCATTAAGCTATGCTGCCTCTAGTAAGGGCTCAATATACATGGATTAATTTTTAAAGTGTTTTTAACTTATATAAAGCAATATAACATCACTGTAAAAGTTTGGTGGAGGGATCCTATAATCCCTTGATCCCACCACAGCTCAATTAGCCTATGAACAATTTGCTAAGCACTCATTCCTACTCTCTCTAAGCAGTCATAATAATTGTTTAAATTCCTGTTTAGTCTTTTAAAAACACACAGATTTAACAGAATCATAGCATGATTGTCTAAACTTATTTTTCACTCATGTTATCATATTTTTCCTTGTTGCTACATAATAATATAGTGGTCAATTTCAATGTGCTCCTTGTAAATCTTTCAAATGACCACACCACTGTTTACTTGACCAAGTTGAATGGTTGGATATGCAAGTAATTTTAAATCTTCCATCACTAAGAAACAAATTAACAGCAACAAAAACAAAAAAATATACCAAAACATTGCATAACCTCTTCAGGTATGTAGTTTTTATCCTCTAGCATGATTTACTTAGACTAGGAATCCAGAAATAAAATTACTTGATTTTTTTTACTTAAATGTTTTTGTGATCAGATTTATATATATATATATATGATTTCAGAGAGGAGGGGAGAGGTTAGAGAGGGATAGAAGCATCAATGATGAGAGATAATCATTGATCAGCTACCTCCTGCATACCCCCTGCTGGGAATAGAACCCTGACCTCCTGGTTCATAGATCAACACTGAACCACTGAGCCATGCTGGCTGGACCTTACTTGCTTTTAATCATAGGGGTATCATAGTATGAAATAAAGGAAATTATCTTTTCTTTATGGCCATGAGCCAGGTCTCAGAGTGTCGTTCTATCCTGGAGTTCATGTGATGGCAAGGATCCCCTCATGACTTTTCTTAGTACAAAATGATGTCACTTACATGCATATTTTTCTTGTTCATAGTGTAGGACCGTGCCCTCCCTATAATGAGGTAGAAGCTATTAAAATTAGACACTTGGGAATTTTATATTTCTTTATGTATAGTTTCAGATTGTACTAATTTATTTACTCAGATGCAATACCCCATTTTTCAATATGTCCACTTTAGCAACCTTTGGGTTATTTTACAGTAGCCTTTTCTGCAGTGAAAAAGGAAAAGAAAAAAAAAAAGACAGAGCTAATGTTTTATGTGGCAGACTGACTCATATTTGCTACCCAGGTAACTAATAATAACAGATGAATTGTGTTTTATTTTCTTTGATTCAAGAACTGATAGTTTGGATTTGGTGGTAACAACTTTTGAAAAAATATCTGTTGTGAGCTGGAGAATTTAGCTACCATATTTGGTTCTCATATGCCTGCCCTGTGACCTTAAATCAGCCTGCTGGAGGATTTGTGTGTTTTTGCTTAACCTTACATGGGAAAGCAGCCTGGAAATATGTCTGACCAGAATTAGAAGTCCTGCAATATTTTCAGGAAGTGTGGCTTTAGGCAAAAGCAGTGGTTTGTGAAATTAAGCTTGCTTACTAGTATAACCGGAATTTGTTTCATTGAGAGGCAGGGAGTTGGAGAACATCTTTGCTGATGATAAAATCACAAGCATTTTATACCTCTTCATATATTAAAAAAAAGAAAGAAAAACATCAGACAAACCTGAATTGAGGGACATTCTATACAATACCTGGCCAGTGCTCCTTCAAACTGTCATAATCATGGGAAACAAGAAAAGTTTTAGAAACTGTTACAGTCCAGACGATACTAAGGAGACATGACCAAATGTAATGTGGTATCTTGGAAAAGATATCTTAAAACCAAAAAAAGAACTTTAGTGCAAAAGCTAGAGAAATTTAAATAGTTTGTAGTTTAATGAATAGTGCTGTTCCAATGTTATTTTCCACTGTGAGGTAAGATGTTAACATAAGGATAAACAGAGTGGCACCTATTCTCTTTAATATAGCTGCAAATTTTCTGTAAATATAAAATTATTCTAAAGTTGAAGTTTATGAAGATAAAAAATTAAAAACAAAACATTTTGGTAGTGATCAATTTAAAACAATATTTTTATTAATAAGTATTATCTAGTTTGTGTCCAGCTGGAAGGTGATCACTGTCAAGAGACATAAGCAAAAGGTGTGGCTCATACTTTCAGATGGCTTGTCAAATAATTGAAGAGAAAAAGATTTGACATGTGGATAGATGAGGAAACATTGGTATCACCTGTATTTGATTAAGCTTTAAACTTGGTAATACAGACAGTAGGAAGTCAAAAAGTGAGGGCTGGCGTGGCCAATGAAGGGCCTCACTGCAGGAGTGAACCTGGGTAAGTGGTTAGAATTGCATTCCTGGACAGAGAGGAGATTTGCAGTTGAAGGGAACAGGAAAAAGACCCGAGGTCTTGAGTAGAATAGACTCAGATAAAAGTAAAGGTAACCTGATTTGACCTGGGAGAAGGAAGGGGATGCATATCCATAGAAAGGGAGCTAGTTCAGAGCCTTTATGCAGAATCTTGAAAATTAAGCTTTGGGTTGGGATTGAAGATAGTCACAGAAATCCAATGTAACACCAGCAGCACTCCAGTTTATGTTTCATTTTGTGGCTCTTAGTTCTTGGTGAAATCTATGTCTAACATGTATTAGCCTGCTAACACCTCTCTCAGCATGTACATTTGTTAAGACTGTGTAGGGATGAAGTTTACCTACAAGAGTTAAAAGTAAAGGCATGTTCATGTTCTGGATTTAAAAATGTTTTCTTGATTGAATCACATATTAGTTCTGAATAACCTCATTTATAAGCGCTTTCTTATATGGACCCTTTGTCTGTCCATACCCTTTTCCAGAAGCAGAAGGAACTTTAGTCCTTTTGTCTGTTACTGACTCAATTCTAATCATTTTATTCCTTAGAAAAGTTGTTGAATTTTTTTTATGTGACAAGTATACTGCTCATTTAAAAATAAAATAAAGAATGGGAAGGCTCTGATGCCTTTGAACTTTCTTGTCTTTTTTTTTTTTT
>PVJN01018448.1:0-12743 GCA_004026805.1 Lasiurus borealis
ACTGCCTATTTAGGCCCGATCCTACTGGAATTGGGCCTACATGGGCAGTCGGACATCCCTTGAGGGGTTGCAGATTGGAGAGGGTGCAGGCTGGGCTGAGGGAACCCCTCCTCCCCTGTGCACAAATTTCATGCACCAGGCTTCTAGTCTATAATAAATAGAAGTGGATAAAACATCAGAGACATGAGTGGAGTGTTAAGTAGTGAGGTTAGTTTTTGGACATACTTTTCTGAATTTATATGTCCTAATGAAGGTTGTTTCCTATGATAGAAGAGTGTATAAAATTGTTCATGATTGTTTAAAATTGTTTCCTTATAGTTGACTAATTCTCATAAATTTTTATGCCTAGTAAAATATACACATTATAATTTCAATCTGTACAAGTTATATTGCAATTTATGGATTCTAATATGTATATATCATGAGCTTCCTATCCCTGCAGTAACAAGTTCTACAAAATTAATGGCTTGAACCCACACAAATTTATTATTATCTTTATAATTCTATAGATTAGAAGTCTTGATCAAGTCTCTCTAGGCTAAAATCAAGGTGTCAGCAGGGCAGCATTTCTTTCTGGAGGCTCTAGATGAGAATTCATGTCCTTATCTTTTCTGGAGGCTGTCCACATTTCTTGACTTATATCCCCTTTCTCCATCTTCAAAGCCAGCAACCTTGCTTTTCTCTGACCATTCTTCTATAATCATATCCTCATCTGACTTCTGCCTCTATCTTCCACTTTAAGGACGCTATGATTACATTGTGATTATAACCCATTTACTGATTAACAACCTTAATTTGCTATATAACTTAACAGATTTATAGGTTCCAGGGATCAGAATGTGGTCATTGTGATTACATTGTGATTATAACCCATTTACTGATTAACAACCTCATTTGCTATAAAACTTAACAGATTTATAGGTTCCAGGTATCAGAATGTGGTCATGTTTGGGGACCATTATTCTGCCTACCACACACATTTTTTTCTCACTTTATGATCTTTGCCATCAGGACATGTCTTACTATCAATGTGATATGAACACATTGTTTTATAGTTTAATTGGCAATGCTTTTCTTCCTTATTGGAACATAAAGTAATGGTGCTTACAATTGATAGCATTGAGACTTTTAGTGTAACCTCAAAGTAATAAGCCAAATGAGTATAAGATCTAATTCTTTTTCTTCTATGTGAGTCATAAATCATACTTTCAAAATGATGTCAAAATGGTTTCTAGAGAAAGATTAGTTAATTCTGTGATAGTCTCTGGAATTAATAATTACATTTTAAGATCATGAATTTTTAAAATTCAAGTTGACCATCTATCTTTGGAGATGGTAGCTGATTAAACTGACAACTTTCTTTATTAAAGATTTTAAGACAGCAGACCTTGTAGACTCATCCTTACCCATAAATTTTTCCTTTGCAGTCTTTATCTTTGGGTAACACTTTGTAACCCTTTCCATCCAGAACAATGCCTGTTTTGATCAATTTTACAGTTGTGCCTGTGTCACTCCCAAAGTGTGTGAACCCTGAACTTCACACTGATTGTTGAATGACCTTTTCTGTATTTGAATTGAGGCACCCCTACTGTCAGTCTGTGCTGTGCATCATTTCCCCATCAACCAGAGATACCCTTCCATAAAGACTCAGCTCTTTAAAAGAAAGTGCTAGAAGAAGCACAGGATTTCCTTGAGGACCAGGGAAGGAAGTGGACAATTGAAATTTGACTCCTCTTGGGGCTCTCTGATAAATGTGAGAGCACGTAAAATAAAGCTCATCTGATTATCATTACTAAAACATTTCATAAATATAAATGTTTTGCACAAATCATTTTTTGAGATTCCTTTTTATTCTGAGTTTTGTTTGTTTTGTTTTGACACTAAAGAGAGTAAAATGACAACTTATCTTCGTCAATGTCAGGAGTGAGGCATGGGGCTTATACTTATGGGGCACCAATAAAGTGATGTGACCTTCTGTATCCTAACTCTCAACAACTAGAGATTTATAGGCAGTGATGTCTGCTCCTGGAGTCTAAATAAATGGCTGAAGAAGAATATGCTTCAGTAATAAAGTCTGAGTACCTGGTGGCAGCAGCTAATCCAAATGTTATAGAATCTTGGCAACCTCTGTGCCTACATTAAACCTCCAACTTTGAAATCGAGGGTTCATACCATTGGAGAGTGATGGATGGTATATCAGATCGACTGTGCTGCTTCCAGCAACCAAAATGATCCTCTTTCCATTTAAAATTAAATTCATAGAATTTATTTATTTATTTTAAATCCATAGAATTTAAATACAAATTAAGTGTTTCTAATAGCAATGGTAGATAGCCAGAAATAAATAGTGCTAAGGGATAAGGCTGGTAATGATCAAAAATAATTCACAAGAAAAGAGGTATTCCAGAAGACACATGGGGATAAAAAGATGTTGAATAGTCATTATTAACCAATAAATAATTCCTAATCTTGTTGGCGAACATGTCTCTTTTGACATTTTTAAAGGGGTTCATTAAGTGGTAGGGAGTTGGTAGTTTGCTTACAACACTTATAGGACTTTTTTCCACCATTGGAAAATGTGTGTTGAGAGAATTAATTTAGTGACAAGCCAGATAAGAACATTAATAAAACTACTTGTAGCTGGATCATTATGCCTGTCATATAAAAGACCGTAAGTATGGTTTGCTAGACTATTGTATCTTTTTCTTCGGGGGACCACATTTATACCTCACTAACAATTCAAGTTTAGGATCATTTAGCTATTTGTGTTACACATCTCTGATAATTACACCCACACTAGCAAGTTACATGAATGCATCCCTAGGTATTTTGTATAAAAATTTCCCATCTCTCAACCTCAGTGCAGCAGAGGCTTTCCAGACCTGCCTGCCTTCATCCCACCTACTCCAAATTCTCTTCAATCCTTCCTTCACAGTGATGGGTTGGCTAACAGAATCACAGTTCCTCTGAATGGCCTTGAACAGGCCAAGGAGGGAAGAAATGAAAACAACTGAGAGGAAGGAAGAAAGCAATAGGACTAGGGGGAAAGAAGGAGAGCTAGAGAGAGACATTAGAGAGAGAGCAATAATGGAAGATAGAAGGAAAAAAGATAAAAATTTTAGGGACAAGGGGGGTTTCCTATGGTTACCTGGTTACGAAAATACTTTTTTGTAACTGGTAAATCACAGCAATATCAATTTCTTGTTAAAACTCTCCAGTGACTTGCCACCACACTTAGAATTAAATCCAAGATCCTTACTATGACCTACAAAACTTGACATGTTCTAGCTCTTAGATACCACTTAGAGACTAAAAACAATTCATCATTGCACAGTGTCTGTGGGTCAGGAATCAGTGTCTGTGGCTTGGCTTGGTGGTTTGTGAGGTTTCAGCCAGATGTTAGCTGGTGCCAAAGTCATCTGAAAGCTCAGGGAGAAAAGCTTGTTTGTAGAACCCATTTCCAAGGAGCCTCACTCAGTCAGCTGGCAGGTTGGTGCTGGCCCATCTGCAGGAAGCCTCAGTTCCTCTGTATGTCAATTTTTCCAAGTTGTCTGGGCTTCCTCACAACCTAGCAGCTGCCTTCCAACTGTGAGCATCATTGGAAAACAAGAGGGAAGGAGGAAGGGATGGCCGGAAAGAAAGAGTGGAAGGAGGGAAGTTAAGAGGGAGGAAGGGAAGAAGACAGAGACAGAGATTTGAAACCAAACAGAAACTATTGTTTTACTACGTAGCCTTGGAAGGCACATATAGTCACTTCTAACATTCTCCACTGGTTGGGACAATCCCAAGCTTCTCCCCTGATTCAAGTAGAGGGAACATAGAGCCCTTCTCTTAATGGGTCACATTGTTAGAAGTACATGTAGGAAGAGAAGTATAGATATGGTCATTTTGGAAGAACATAATCCTCTGTGGTTGCATAGTTATAATAACTTTTATGTAACTGCTCAATCAGATCATATCAACCTGTCCAATACATTCCCATCAAATCCAAAATTCCTTATCTACAAAGCCTAGATAAAAATTTGGTCCTGCACTCTGAACCTCTTTTTTACCACTCTTGACCCACCCCATCCCTTTTTAGGCATGCTCATCTTTTGGCCACTTTTCACACATACCTATCTCAGTGGTCAACAAACTCATTAGTCAATGGAGCCAAATATCAACAGTACAATGATTGAAATTTCTTTTGCGAGCCACATTTTTTAAACTTAAACTTCTTCTAACACTACTTCTTCAAAATAAACTCGCCCAGGCCGTGGTATTTTGTGGAAGAGCCACATTCAAGGGGCCAAAGAGCCGCATGTGGCTCGCGAGCCGCAGTTTGCCGACCACAGACCTATCTTATTCCTCTGCCTGGATTGGTGTTCTCCCAGATATTGACATGGTTTTGCTTCCTTGCTTCATTCGGGCCCCTGTTCAAAAGGTACCCACTGAGAAAGGTCTTTCCTGAGACCCCACACTAAGGTGCCCTTGCACATACTCGCTTTCTCTCTCTCCCTCTTCCTTTACCCCATTCTATTTTTGTCCAAGGTAACTCTCACTATCTGACATTATAGTGAGATTTTATATAATTATTCAACTATTGTCATAAATAAAAAATTTATAAATAAATAAATTATAAATAAATATTATATATCATAATTTTACATATATAAAATTATTAGGAGTGCTAAAATTGTTTACTTATGATAATAGTTGAATAATTCTCATGAATTGTATACCTAGTAAAATATACATATATACATGTATATATGTATATATCAGTATGTCATATTTATATAGTCTTACATTATATATTTATATGTCTATATCTATCTTTCTTCTTTTGCCTTCCATCAGAATTGTGAGCTCTATGAGGAATTCATTTTGTTTACCATTCTATCTCCAATTCACAGAACAGTGTCTACCCTAGAGTGTGAATCTGTGTGTGTGTGTTGTTGGATGAGAGAACACACACACACACACACACACGAATGGTAACTTTTTGTGAAGGTCATTTCTAAGTTGCTCTGATCAGTGGTGGCAACACTGTAATGAATGTGTCTGGGAAGAACACATTCTAATAGACAAAAGTGCACAGCATACGCAGATTCTTGGTGCTAAGAAGCATTCACATGATTGCATTCACAATGAGACCCAGTGTAATCTCTTCAGTCCTGAAGAAAGAATAAAAGCCCAAATGGTGTCTATACTGAACTATGTTAATGTAAATGCTGAGACTGAGGTGTAATGACTTCTCATTTGTGCATTCAAAATCTAATCCAGCCATTTGCTTTTGAATTTGCTGATTGTTCTTGCCAAATCAATCATCTTTGAGGTTTCTGAAACAACCTAGCACTATTTTAATGATGACATATCAAAGGATTAAAAACTTCAAGATAGATAGACTCTATAATGGATTTCAAACGCATGCCACTATGTACAAGGTAAATTATACTGCTAATGAGATGATAGTTCAGACCTTCTCTGAAGGCCACCAGAATAAATCTAAGCATAATGCCTATGCCTGATAATTTAAGAGTTAGGAACAGCTTGATTAGTGATGGCTGTGTTTACTACTGTAAACAGAGAGAGCATCAAGAAACCTCTGGACCCTGTCTTCTCACTGCCCTATTGCAGCCATGCTAAGCAGCTCACCGTTCCAACCAGGGCAGGCCATCTTACACCTGCATGACTATGCTAGCTATGCTTCTTATGGGACCAACTCTTCACTACAACTCTTGAGCTTCACCTCCTCTCAGAGGCCTCTCAACCCATACTCACCCCAAAGTAGAACTTTGGGTGCTTCTTCTGTTAACTCCATGATATCCTATGCACACATCTCCTTGTGTGTTTATTGGACAGTTTGCATATGTGCCTTCTTGAGAGCAGAGTCTGGGTCATGTTGGTCTTTGTAGCCCAACATGTAGCTCTATTAACAAGTCAATAGTTTTTACATGGGAATACTCTACAGGAGGATGTGAGGGATGGGCAAGCAGACAGACACATGCATGGACTTTCATAAGAGGGCTCTTAAAAGTCTAAAGGAAGATGCTGAGTCATCAGCATCCTGATATGATACTCACTGGGGAAAGGGTTGGTGGCTCTCTTCCTAGACTGTCACATTGAATATGGCTCCTGTCTATAAGTTCTGTGAAATAAGAATTCTCAAAACCACCCTTCAGGGACAGAGCTGCATGACATGGGGTCTGGCCAGCCCAGCATGTACAAGGCAGAGATTGCCCATGCAATGATTTTTCTCTAAGCTGCTACATAACCATTTAAACCCTGAAAACCTCTGCACTGCAAAACAATGGGGCGATTTAATCTGGTTTAGTTGGATAGTAATCATTCAGACATTAACAACAGAGTCTTAGGTGAGTAAACTTTAGGAAATGGCATCTGAAAGCAAGCTATTATCAGGAAGAAAAATGTTACTCTTCAGTGCTTGAGTGAAAGCATTTACTATGTACTTATAAGATTTGCTAAGGGGATTTCTAAAGAATAAATTATATAAGAATATATATACCTAAGGTAAATTGTTCTTTTAGATTTTTTAAAGTTAGAATTACATATACATTTTTATTAAAAGCTCTATTTTTCCATTGAAAATATCTATAATAATAAAAGCTTAATATGCTAATCAGACTGGACAGCTGAACAACGTTCTGGATCAACCTGGCGCTAGAGGGCCAAGCCCTTTGCACAAATTTTGTGCATCTGGCCTCTAGTTTTTATATAAAATATTATTTAAAAGCTATCTATTTCAATGGAAAGTTTTGTTATTGTTCTCCAAGATGTGTTGCATTATTCTTACTTGGAAAAAAAAAGAATCTCTCCTATTCACCCATAGCATCTGGATGTTATCCTTCTTTAGCTATCTTTTTTACCAGGTACAGAATATAAGTGTGAGTCTTTCCTTTATTAGGACGTAAGTCCCTGCTCCTATTTGTTTGTTTTTTACAGCAAGGCCTAGGCCAGGACTCTGCACATGTTAGGTGCATCATAAACATTTCAACGAATTACCATTCAAATAACTTGATGCAGAGGGTTAATTGTCCTCTCCTGCTTCCTAACTTGGCACCCCCTCTGGAAACAAATCGATCTCGCGATTCCATCATCCTACAGAATGGTTTTCTGAGCATTATCTTCATTCCTCAATAGTCAGCCATTAATCAATGCATTGGCCTTGCCATCAAAGAGCTCCAGTAGGAAGAATGGGTACTACAGAAGTAAATAAAGGTGCTGTCTGGGTGTGGACAGAGTCCTATTAGAGGTGGGATTGTCAAGGAAGCATCTTTGAAGAGGTGATGTTTGAAGCATAGGACTTGAGAAATAACACACAGTGCAGACAAATGGGGTCCCTTGTGTCTCTCCCCAGACCCTTTCTCATTATCAAAGGTAATTCTGTCCTGAATTTGTATTTGTCACTTTCATGCATTTATTTTTAGTTTTATTCCAAAATATGGATACCTATTCCAGTATCTCCTATTTTCAAACTTTATGTCAGTGGTATCATCATCTTTATATAGTAAGAACCAACAATTTACTGGGCACTTAAGTTATGCCACTGTTATAAACATTATACTTATATCAAGCTAGTTCATCCTCACAACAACTCAATGATGTGGGTACAATTGTTACCCCATTTTATTAAGAAAGAAATTAAGGCTTGAGTTTTCTGTATGTCCAGTTTCACAGGTAAGTGGGAGGGCTCAATCCCAGGCAGTCTGGTTCCAAAGTCTGAATTTTTTCCTTGGCTTTTTTTTTCTTTTTTGAATTTTTTTATTAATGAGAATCACTTGGTTTTTTTTTCTGTGAGAGTGAAAAAACAAACAAACAAACAAAACCCTACATTTCTATCATAGGACAGAAGACCGAAAATATTTTCTAGATATTTCACATTTGAAGTGGTTTTCCTTCCTCCTTCTTTAACTGATGACTGCAAATTCACATGCAGTTGTAACAAATAATATAGATAAATTATTCTACTCTCTTCCCAGTTTCCCCAGTGGTAACATTGTGCACAGACTATAGTACAATATCACAATATTACATGACATTGATACAGTCCACTGATTTTATTCCGAGTTCCTAATTTTACTTTTCTCAACATTACCAAAAATGTCCTTAGCTAAAGACAAAGTCTTTCATTCGACAACTAGAAATAAAAGATTTAAAAGGGAAATCTTTGGTTTAGATAAAAATTTAATGTAGATGAATTTCAATGAAAGGATAATGGATGGGGTATTTGGCAGATCATTCTTTAGTGACTGGTATCAGAGCATTCTTAAGCTTTGAGAGAAAGAAGGAGAGTTGGCACAGGGAGAGGGAGGCAAGCTAAGGGGACAAGATGGTGAACACATAGATGAACACGTTACCATATTGGGCCATTAATTGTCTCCTGCTGGATGGGGACAGTGACAGGCAGTGTACTGAGAGACTGCTGTTGAATACTTGCAGTGGCTTTTAAAACCAGCTCCCTTAGCATAATGCATCACAAGGCAGGGTGGGAGGGAATTGATTTAGCTATCAGGTTTGCACTTGGCAGAGGGTCCTCATCACATCTGGAGTATTTGCATCCTTATTCAGAGCTCTACACTCATTCCCTCCTCTGATGTCTGCTGAGGACACAACCTCACTCCATTTCCGCTCCAGCAGTGAGTCCCACTTCTCAGAAGAAAACGTGGCTTAATGGATTCAGGACTGGAGTTTATGAAATTCTCTTCAAGTATCTACCATTACATTGATAGCATTCCTTTTCTTACAGATTCTAATTAACCATTATGATCTGTATAGTAAATGTGGTGGGCAAAGTACATTTGTAAACCATTATTTGAAACAACATCATGTTAGGCTATTACATGAAAATGGAAAACCTGAAAATGTTTCCATACAATTTTTAATTAATAAAATGAGGTAGGCCACTAAGGAGGGAAAATGGTGGCAAAGAGGTACAACAGCAGCACCTAGTTTTAACAGAGAAATATATAATAAGCAATTAAATCCATACCATACCAGATGCCTGAACAGCAGCTCTGGGAATCCCATCTTTTCAAGAAACTAACTGTGTTTGGAAATAAAAGGAAAGAATTTGGAGGTGAACAGTTGTCATTTGCTGTGAGATGCACTAAAATGTATCCCCTCCACCTCAGATTAAAACATCATTGACATTCACAGGAGGTCCAGGCTGTGCAGCCCACACTTGGCGGGTGCAGAGCAGAGCAAGCACGGCAGCTCAAAACAGGCATTTCCCGCACGTCTGTCTGTGATGTTAGGGGCAGATTCACCAGTCACCTCTCATAACCTACCTTTGCTCCTGCAAGCTTTCAACAGGCTTTTCTTTGGAAATGATTGCACAGTTATTGTTTACAAAACCAACCCACTCCCATGGTGAGATTTATTTCTGCAGGAGTCAAATCTTACATTCTAACTAGCAGAGCAAAGACCTGTTGTCATGGCAACCGCTCCCATTTCTCTGGGCTGGCTCTGCAGTTCACTTGCATGGAGACGGGGCTTGACAAAGATGCAGAGGGAAAGGGTAAAAGGAAATCAGACATGACTGAAATCCATTTTTCTGAGCAATATTGATGATCACTGTTAATTTTATGTTGGATGGAAATTGACCTATAAATACTGGACCCTAATAAAACCTTCCCATACTGGGAGTGGAGGTGGGATTCCTAAATGTGTTTCAGAAGCCATTGAAGATATCCCAAAGGGTTTCCATTTTGCCAATAAAGAGGATCATTTATTAGAATAATAAGATTGTGTTCGGTTTGTTCTCAGAGTAATTAAAGCCATGATAGTGAGGGGGAGAGTTATGTTAAGGATAACTTAATTGCACTGTATTCAGCCTTTATAATTAAATGTTAGGACTGCCAGAGGCAGAATATGTGGGTTTATTATCAACTAGAGGCCCAGTTCACAAAATTCATGCACTGAGGGAGGTGGAGGGGTTCTCAGACTGGCCTGTGCCCTCTCGCAGTCTGGGAGTCCTTGGAGCATGTCTGACTGATGGCTTAGGAAGCAGGTCTAAGCTGGCAATCAGACATCCTTAGCACTGCTGTGGAGGTGGGAGAGGCTCCCACCACCGCCACTGTGCTCGCCAGCCACGAGCCCAGCTTCTGGCTGAATGGTGCTGCCCCTGTGGGAGCAACCAGTCATTCCACCATTCCATCGACTTGCATATTAGCCTTTTATTATATAGGATATAAAAGGAGCACATGCTTTTCATAGCCAAAGTAAAAGAACCCAGCACATCTGCCCACAAGTTCTTCCTACAAACTTACAGCATCATGAGTTGATCAGGAAGAGCACATACGTATTACAAGCCTTATGGTATTTGTGCCTTTCTAAAGGATGGGGCATTTTTGAGGGTGGGCAGAGGTACTGGTGAGGTGAGTGTGTGTCATCTAATTTCTTACTCTTTGGCTCCAATCATTTCTGCTCCCTCTGAGGAACCACCACTTTTCAAATAAGATATACATTTCCTCTTGAAAGGCCATCATACAGACACATCTTTATATTTAAAACTAGAGGCCTGGTGCATGAATTCATGTATGGGTGGAGTTCAGCTGGCCTGCCCTGATCAGGCTGACTGGGCCAGGGGTGGGGGGGGATAAGGGAGATTGGTGGGCCATCGGGGGTTGGAGAAGAATGTGGGGTGGGCAGTTGGCAGGCCAGCCCTGCCCCTGGTCGGATTTAGTGGAACTCCCAATCAAGGGGACAATTTGCATATTACCCTTTTATTATATAGGATGATGTTATTGTGAGAGGGCACAGAGCCGAGTTGGCAGTTGCCAGTTGCCATGTGACTAGATTTCAGGTGCTGCTGGGTGTCTGCAACAGAAGAGAAATGACAGCAGGGCCAGGGGAAGGGCATGAGAGAAACAGCCTCTGAGTGGAGGGCTCCCAATATTGAGAGGCTTGAGGGTTTTGTAGGTATTTATTTAAGTTCTATTGGGAAAAAGAAAATCATCTGAAAATAAAACTTTTTCCTACACAGCATGGAATTCTCAGTAAATAGAAATTAAATTATATTAGGAGTATTTATGCTTAGGGGAAAGGTCCATTTTTTTAAAAGAATAAATTATCTATAGCAAAATAAGCAAACCTTATATTTACAGCTCAATAAACTTTTACATATATATCTCTGTATATGTATATATAGATATGTAATTATCACCCAGATCAAGATAAAGAACCTCTCTACCTTAGAGAATTTCCTCACAACACTTTCTAATCTCTCCACCTCCTAAAGTCACCATTTTTTCTGACTTCTATCATCATGGGTTACTTCTGCCTGTTCTTGAACTTTACATAAATACAATATGTACTTTTTTGTTTGTGGGTTCTTTTGCTTAGCATAATATTTTTGAAATCACTGTTTTGCATATATCATTCACTTCTACTTTCTTACTAAGCAATATTCCATTGTATGAATATAAATGATTTATTTACCCCTGTTATTATTGATAGATATTTGGGCTGTTTCAGCTTGGGGCTATTATAAGTGAAGCTGCTATGAACATTTTATCAAATCTTTTGTGGACATATGCTTTAATGTAGTGTAGAAGTATATTTCATTTTATTAGAAAGCTCCAGTTTTCCCAAGTGGGACATGGTTGTATCGTTTTTAACTCCCAGTAGCAATGTGTGACTCTCCCCATTCTCACTAGTACTCAGTGTTGTCAGTCTAGTGGGTATGTAGCAGTCTCTCCTTGTGTGTCCTTTGTTTTTAGAATATTTCTTTATTGATTTCAGAGAGGAAGGGAGAGAGAGAGAGATAGAAAAATCAATGATGAGAGAGAATCATTGATCAGCTGCCTTCCACATGGCCCCTATTGGGGACTGAGCCCGCAACCTAGGCATGTGCCCTTGGCCAGAATCGAACCTGGGGCCCTTCAGTTGGCAGACTGTGTCCTTTGTTTTTAAAGAAACTATGCTGATGTCTGCATCAATGTTGTAAAGGGGTCTAGAAGTCAGAATTAAAATTCAGATATGATTAACATTTGCCAGCATCTTAATGACACCACACTCTTGAAAAAAATATGGCTTTTTAAAGATAAATACAAGTTCAACTAAGCTGAAATTTTGGGGTAACCATAAGCTAATAACCAGAATAGCTTTAAGTTAAAAAGGGATACTTTCATATTCAAAACACACATCAGTTCAGGCTTCTTAAATGAACAATAGCACTTACTCTGAAGAGACCAAAAGTCTATTTCTGTTCCTACTTTTAAGAACTCAGTGAAATTCAATAGTTGACTCCAGCCTGATGGGGACGATTCACTTTTAATGATTATCTACAGGACTGATGAGCCAGCTCATTCTCACAGAATTCTAGTTTATTAGGAGCTCATGTGCCTCAAATACTTCACAAGTGTATGAAAAGAGCTGAAGACCCAATTCTTGGTCCTTCACTCCATCTTGAAATGTGTCCACAGATTGTGATGGGTCAGATTCTTTTTATTCTTTGTGGTCATATTGCTTTCCATATAAAGCTTCTGAACTCCAAAGGGAAAGCAAAAGATGAATATTCTAAACAAATTTATAAAATGTGAAGTGAAGCAATTTTGCCATTGCCAAAGGGAATAAGCATCCAGCTCAACTGACTGCCTTCTCAGGTGCATCAGGTTTCTCTTACCAAAAATTTTGGGACTTAAAACAGCACATATTTTTTTTTACCTTATAGTTCTGTAGGTGGTGAGTCCAACACACAGAGCTGAGTCCTTTCTATCCAGGGGGGAATTCCTTTCTTT